>PVJI01001637.1:0-172539 GCA_004026765.1 Micronycteris hirsuta | reverse complement strand
AATTTGCCTCTTAGAGGATGATCTCTAGGAACAATTCACATGGTCCCTTAGTTATATCGCTAACCAGTGACTTT
The DNA here is from genome assembly GCA_004026765.1 of Micronycteris hirsuta. Taxonomy (NCBI): domain Eukaryota; kingdom Metazoa; phylum Chordata; class Mammalia; order Chiroptera; family Phyllostomidae; genus Micronycteris; species Micronycteris hirsuta. The sequence goes on along the minus strand of PVJI01001637.1, from coordinate 172,465 downwards.
CAATTTGTGGGGTAATTTCCAACAGATTTGAATCTTTATGCCTTGAGCTTGGCTTTCCAAGAAGAAATTATTTGTATATATGTATATTATTTATATACTTTATAGCTGCAAATTGTAATGCAAGATAACTTTAGATATGTATAGTTTTCTGCTATTTTTCACAGTCATCAAATAAATTGGTCATACTTATTTCTGGATAAATAAAGCATTTGTGCAGACTAAAATGTGTTATCTGAAGGACAGGTATTGTATGATTATAATTATATGGGGTACCAAGAATAGAGACAGAGCAGAATAGAGATTACTAGGGGTCAGGAAGCAGGGAGAATGGGAGTTATTGTTTCATAGGTACAGTGTTTCTTGGGAAGATGAAAAGGTTTTGGAAATAGGTAGCGGTGATGCATAGATACACAGCTATGTGAACGTATTCAAATGCCACTGAACTGTACACCTAGAGGATGCTGGGATTTCGTCCTGCAAAATCCATGGTGACCGCATCTGAACACGTGAATGAATCTCACACACAGAGACACGCTTGGAAAAGGAAGTCCGGGGCCACGGACCCTTCCCTCAGTATCTAGGAAAGGGCCTCGAGCGTAGGTCAGCCGGATTTTTATTAGGAAATTCAGGACACATTAGCATTGGAATGGTTATTCATTAACTATATGCAGAACAGGGGTCTTTAACTAGGTCATAAAGATATATGGAAAAGGGATAGATAAGCAGGAGGTTTATTTAGTAACATAAACATTTGGGCAGGGAAGAATTTCAGGTATCCATTAACATAAGCCCCTTGACTCCGGGGAAAGGGACTCAGCAAGGTAATAAATTTTAAGAAACATTTTAGCCATATTCCCATCAGAGAATTCTTTTTCCACAGGCATGAATCACGCTCGCCGACTTGGGAGTGATTTTTATCACGCGGAGCCGTGTTCCCGCATGTTCCCAGGGCCACGCTTCTTCATGCATGTGAAAAGAATCCTACCACAAGAGATGGCTACAGTGTTAAATATTATATGTGTATTTCCCACAATTTTTTTCAACCTGTAAAACAATATATACACACATACATGTACATGCCTGCATACATTTTCCAACACTCAGTTCTTTGTAGTTATAAATCCTTTTTCTTCATGGAAGTTAGTGGAAAAAAGTGTATTTTCAAACCTAGAGCACTTGTGTAAATGTATTACAAATACCTTAATCCATAGGCTTCAAATTAAGATGGTCTCTCTTCCCTAATTTATTATAGAATGTCAGTTTAAGTAGAGAACCAAAGATAAATTAATTTTGTCATGGGGATATTTTTTGATCTTTAAGAATTTTGTCTGACCTTCCATGCAAGGTGGAAACTTAATTTGAGTATGTGTGCAACTTTTCTTTATAATGCTCAGGAAATGTTTTGCTATTAGGTTTATTTATTTGCTATTAAATTGAAGACTCTGTTGTGTTGTTTTGTCATGGGAAAGGTGACATGCGGGACTAGATAGCTAGCTCTCTGATGCAGAAGGTAATAAGTGAAATTCTGAAATTAAAATGCTTTTGGATAAAAGCCACTTTTGTGGTGTAGGCCTTGGGGAATTAGTAAATTCTAAAATTGAAAGATTTTATTGAACTGTAATTTAATGTTCATTCTCTCCTCATGAAGGTTGATAAGTAGTAACTGTGTGAACAGTGTGATCTGTTTCCGTATAATTGCTCTCAAATGATATTCAGGTCAGTGGAGAAACTAAAAATGTTAAAAATGTCTGTGAGTATTTGTTGGTGACTAAACAAACAAGAAGAAGAAGGAGGAGGAGGAGGAGAGGAAGAAGACGAAGACGACAACTCCATAAAAAATAGCAAACACAAAATTGTTTCCTGAATGTGAAAATACAAATCTATGTCAAATTTATAGTCAGCTTCCTATTTAAAAGTGAAACATGAAAGAATTAAAGATAGTGATTTTAAAATAACCTCAGGACAAGGAAACCTGGTGTCACTGCTGTCTTTGAACACCATTCTGAAAGCGCTAGGCTATGCAGACAGGTGAGAGCTAAACAGGTGTGTATATTGGAAAAGGAAAGGGAAAGGTAATTATTTGTGGACAATATTATTATCTTCCTTGAAAACCTAGGAGAGTCAACCACCTTGGAGAGCAAGTAAGAGTTTAGTTACTATTGGGTATTGAATTAATTTATAAAATTACATGTTTTTACTTACATATTAACAATAAACTTGTAAAACACAATGGAAATAACATTACATTAATAGACTTTTGGCCAAGATGGAGGCGTAGGTAGACACACTGTGCCTCCTTACACAACTAAAAGAAGGACAACAAATTTAAAAACAAAAAACAACCAGGACTGGCAGAAAATTGAACTGTATGGAAGTCCAACAGCCAAGGAGTTAAAGAAGAGATGTTCTTTCAGACAAGTAGGAGGGGCGGAGACTGGCAGCCGGGTGGAGAGGACTTCTGGTGGACCCTTCGAGGCGGTGGCTTGTGGACTGGGCGGTCCCACATTCTCATGCAGATAAACCGGGAGGAACAACTGGGGAGCGAGACAGTCCTTGCAACCCAGGTTTCCAGCAGGGAAATAAAGCCTCAAGCCTCTGATTGAAAACACCTGTGGGGGTTGAGGTGGTGGGAGAAACTCCCAGCCTCACAGGAGAGTTTGTTTGAGAGACCCACAGGGTCCTAGAGTACACAAGCCCATCTACCTGGGAATCAACACCAGAAGGGTCCAGTTTGATTGTGGGCAGCGGAGGAAGTGACTGAAAACTGGTAGAGAGCAGAGTAGGCGGTATTGTTGCTTCTTGGACTTTTCCCCCACATACAGCATCACAACACCGCAACTTGGGTTACCCCACCCTGGTGAATCCCTAAGGCTCTGCCCCTTACTACATAACAGGTACACCAAGACAAAAAAATGGCCCAAATGAAAGAACAGATCAAAGCTCCAGAAAAAAATATAACTAAGTGACGAAGAGATAGCCAACCTATCAGAGGCACAGTTCAAAACATTGGTAATCAGGATGCTCACAGAATTGGTTGAGTATGGTCACAAAATAGAGGAAAAAATGAAGGCTATGCTAACCGAAATAAAGGAAAATGTATAGGGCGCCAACAGTGACAGGAAGGAAACCAGGACTCAGATCAACTGTGTGGATCAGAAGGAAGAAAGAAACATTCAACCAGGCCAGAATGAAGAAACAAGAATGCAAAAAAATGAGGAGAGGCTGAGGAACCTCCAGGACATCTTTAAACATTCCAACATGCGAATCATAGGGGTACCAGAAGGAGAAGAGGAAGAGCAAGAAATGGAAAACTTATTTGAAAAAATAATGAAAGAGAACTTCCCCAATCTGGCAAAGAAAATAGACTTCCAGGAAGTCCAGGAAGCTCAGAGTCCCAAAGAAGTTGGACCCAAGGAGGAACACACTGAGACACATCATAATTACATTAGCCAAGATTAAAGATAAAGAGAGAATCTTAAAAGCAGCAAGAGGAAAGGAGAGAGGTACCTACAAAGGAGTTCCCAAAATACCATCAGCTGATTTCTCAAAAGAAACCTTTCAGGCAAGAAGGGGCTGGAAAGAAGTATTTAAAGTCATGAAAGGCAAGGACCTACATCCAAAATGACTCTCTCCAGCAAAGCTATTATTTAGAATGGAAGGGCAGATAAAGTGCTCCCCAGATAAGGTCAAATTAAAGGAGTTCAGCATCACCCAGCCCTTATTATATGAAATGTTAAAGGGACTTATCTAAGAAAAAGAAGATAAAATATATGAACAGTAAAATGACAACAAACTCAAAACTATTAACAACCAAAACTAAAAAAAAATAACAGAAACAAAACAAACTAAGCAAACAACTAGAACAGGAACAGAATCACAGAATAGAGATCTCACAGAGTGTTATCAGCGGGGGAGGGGGAGGGGGAGAGAGGGGGAAAAGGTACAGGGAATAAGTAGCATAAATCGTAGGTAGAAAACAGACAGGGGGAGGTTAAGAATAGTACAGGAAATGTAGAAGCCAAAGAACTTACATGTATGACCCATGGACGTGAACTAAAGGGGGGGAATGCAGGTGGGAGGAGGTGTGCAGCGTGGAGGGGAATAAAGGGCGGGGGAATGGGACAACTGTAATAGCATAATCAATAAAATATATTTTAAAAAGATGACATTAATAATATAAAAAGCAATAGTGTAGTGCCTCACATATAGTAGGCTTGCAGATTTTTTGAATGAATACAATACAAATTAATAATAAATCAATGGATAAAATATGCCAAGACCATATTTAGAAGCTTTAGAAGCCTTTAATAAATAGAAATACATACAGTATTTTTTGATGGATAGGCAGTACTAAGATGTCATTTCTCCACTAATTATTGTATAAATACGGTCTAATCGTAATGAAAAAATGTAAGGATTTTGTGTGTGGGGTGGGGAAGACAAGGAAGTGTATTTGATACATATCTATGACAATTCTGGTTTTGTTTTTTAAAGACATAATAGACCAGGGGGCACTGCATTACAGGTGGTAAGAGGCTATGAAGCTAGAGAGCAGACCTCATGCAGAGCAAGCGTCAGTGCGATGGCGTAGAAGGCCCAGGGGCTCGGTGGGTCCTGAGTCAGTCATTGCCACAGTGATCTGACATAGATTTGAGTGGCTTCTATTTGCTCAACCTGGCCATACATTCGGGAGCAAGGCAGACAACCTGCTCACCCTCCTGGCTCTTACAGAAGCGGGCGGCAGGGTGCTGGGGACGTCCTTGGAGGGGGCACGGGCCTCCTCTTTGTTCCCACCTGACCGACTGCATGGGCCAGCACGTCAAGAACAGTGTTGCAGGAGAGGGGTGATGACAGCCCTCTCTGATGTACTGACTGTTAAACTGAAATCCAGAGGATGAGTAAGTAGAAGAATTAGCTGAACACCTGTAAGGGGCAGTGATAGAACAGTAAGAAGGAAGAACCTTGCTGGAAGCCCTGCAGACCCAAGTGGCTGGTAGAGAATGCAAGAGGGTGAATGGCAGGGAATGGGGAAATGGAGCAGGTGCCAGATCAAGGGGGACCTGAGGTTCACATGACAGGAAGCCAGTACAGGGGGGTAGGCGGGAGATGACTTGACTCTAACTCTTGACGTATGTCAGTGGTGTTGGAACAGACGGATTAACTCGGTGTCCTGCTTTAGCCCACAGCTCCTTGCATACAGGAGTTCCTCACCCTGCTGGCTGTGTGCCACACCGTTGTTCCTGAGAAGGATGGAGATAACATCATCTACCAGGCTTCCTCCCCAGGTGAGGCCTCTTGGCCGATGTGCCCAGCTGTCCCCTTCTCCAGAGACTTGGGTGTTTGCAGTTCCTTGCGGGAGATGTGATGGTGTAGCCTGCCCTACAGAGACCCCACTGTTTGCCTCTGGCCTCACACAGTTTACAAGCTAAGGTTATAAATGTTAAAACCATAGAAGGCTGGAGCTGGTTTCTGCTGACTCCAGTAACACTTTGAGAACAGGAGGAGGCCCCAGGCTATCGTACATTTCCTAGCAGAAATCACATGCTAGACAAAGCTCTCAGGACAGAGCCTGGCTGGCTTCCTCGCTGCTCCCCACCCCTCATGGATTTTCCAACTGCTGGTAAAGCCGTGTCCTGGAGCACTAATGCTGCCCACTCCTGGTGCTCTGTGAACCCACAGCGCTGAACTAACACGCTGCCTCACTCAGAGACGTCAGGGGAGTAACACTCCAGTTCATTAGAGAACTTGGCTCTGATTGAGAATAGTAGGTATGTAATCACTGTTGTCCCCAAGAATTACTTAGAGTTCCGAGTCTTCCTGTCTAAGAGAAGTGATTCTTTCTGGCCCCTGGTGGGAGGAAGAGTGAGTGGCTACCTTCTGCACCCCGAGTACACAGGAGGCTAAGCCTCTTTAACTGGTGTAGGTTTTGTTAATTTGAAAAATAATACTTGCTAAGCAGAATTCTGGCATTACCAGTGCTTAGTCAATATTTCATTAACTCTTGATTGACAGATGAAGCTGCTTTGGTTAAAGGAGCTAAAAAGCTGGGCTTCGTGTTCACAGCCAGGACACCCTACTCAGTCATCATAGAAGCCGTGAGTGACATGCCTGGGCACCTCGCCACCTTGTAGATCACCTGCTTTTTTGAAGGCTGTGTGTTTGAAATAGCATGTCTATTATAAACATGATAGTTAAATGTCTTTTTTTTTCTGTGAGAAACTAGGTCTGTTGAAAAACTGAGGATGTTATGTGACCGTATTAGCTCATTAACACGGTTTTTGCATTTGCAATAATTTTTCTCTTTTAATGGTGCTTCCCCACAAGTCAAAACCCGGATGTGAAATTATCTGTAGTAAAGAGGTTAGGAGGCCTCCTCGTTGTTCTTTAGTACTTGGGAAAACAGCTGCAGGCCCCCCTGCTGCGGGGGCAGCTCCTGCCTGCAGCCTCGGTGCCTGGCTGTGCTTGTACAGCCAGGCCCTTGCTCCCCTGGCTTCCGTCTCCTTCCTTGGCTGGGAGAGAAGGGAATTGACTCTTAGGAACTTTTTTTATAAACATGAGTTTTTATTTTTGCTAGAGTAAAGGAGTTTATTTAGTGTCCCTCACAGGAAGCCTGAGGGAGAAATTTGGCGGTAGGAACAAATTTAAGTCAGGAATAAGATCACACAGTGACCCCTGAGACGGGCAACGGGGACAGCTGATGGTTAGGACTGGACAGGTGCATTTCACTGCAGCCTGGGCTGATGAGGGCCTGGAGGCGGTCACTGCCTTCTCTCCCCTCTGCCTTTCTCCTCCCTCACTTTGGGGACGACTCATGCATTATTACGGTTTTGGGCTTTATTTATTCTTAAATCCCTAGACCTGTTTAATGCATTTGAAATTTACTTCTAACCTTATATAATAACTCGATATTGTTCCTGACTTAGAAGTAGTCTGTTTTTTCTTTACTTATATGCAAAACCTATAAAATATTATGCCTTATTCAGAGTGCCCATTTCTTGACATTTCCAGTTTCTTACAGAGTACAGACATCAGCTCATACTTGGTTTTACTTTCTTTATTTCATACAAACAGAAGGAATTTCGCTTGGGGAAGTGTGGAATCATTAAAGTGAAACAAAGTCCTTTCTGAATGTAGTTTTTTTCGTACAAGTGTTTCATAGGTGTAGTCTTCTTCCCCTTCATTTCCGAGGAGACTTTTATTTAGACCTTCGTGCAGGGTGTTTGGTTGTGTGCTCTGCTGTGTGGGCGTTTGCACTGTAGCAGTGGGCTTGCGAGGCAGTGTGGACCGGCCGGCTCGGTCTGGGAGACAAGGAGGGGATGGCCGCCTCTGCTCTGCTCACACCGCCAGACAAATAAGACAAATAAGGCGGAGCAACAGAGCCCGATGACGTCATTGTCATCCCTGTGTTAGATCTGACGAAAAGCCGATTGATACTCTGTGGTCATTTTGTTAAGCCATGAAGGCCATATTTCTGAGAGTAAAAACGACTACCTGAGTAAGATTTATAAGTAATAGCAAACTTCTCAAGTTGGGTAATGGCTATTCACACGACGTGGCCTCACCGATCATCTTAGCAGCCCATGGGAGTGGTTGGTGCAACACTAGTGCGAAGAGGGCCCCTGCCAGTCACAGTGCTAGTGCCAGGGGCTAAGCAGGGGCGCAGGGATCTGATGAAGTTGGGACAGGCTGAGCTACCCTGCGTCAGTCAGGTACTTGGTGATTTGCGTGTTACTTCATTTTTCCTCTCCAAGCTAGGGGACAGGTGCTGCCACCACGTACAAGAAAGTCACACACGTGTTGGAGACATTGAACTCTGACTCCTATATTAGTTTCGCTGTGATGTATTGGGGAAATAGAGACAAAACTTAATTAAAAAGTTTGAAAATGGTAATCTGGAATATTCTGGGAAAAAATGAGAGTATTGAAATTCTAACTTTGAAAAACCTGAAGCAAAGGGCATTTGCTTAATTGCCCTAAAATCAGATGCTGATTCATAATTCCTTATTTCTAATCTAAAATCCAAGAAGCTTTAAATTCCAAAAGTTTTTTCCTAAATTTAGGACGTGAGCATTTGGCCGCTAACCCTAACCAGAGCTGACGTGAGGTTATTTGTGGTCTTTATGAATCTCAGTGTGAATAGTCATATATGTTGCTGAACAAAATTGCTGTGTGGTATCCCAGGATGTTACCCTGGGGATGTTACAATGTGTGCATAGATTTCTATAAAATGTGTTAAATTCTCAGTTCGGGTGTAGTTGGCCCCAAGGTTTCAGATGAGCCTGTCTAGCTTGTGTCTTTCATTTTCATGTGGTGAAAGTGGCTGTGCAGCCAAACTAACTGGAGAAAGATGAGAAGCTACCAGAAGGGGGAGCTATGACCCCACTAAACTGACTTGTAGGAAAAAAGTACCAGTTGAAAAAGCTTTTGCAGGGGGATAGGGGAATGAGAAGTGAATGAGAGGGAGAGGGAGGGAGGGGGAGAGGTTTACAACTGGGGAGACAGTTGTTTTGAGAGTTTATTACTTTGCATCTCAGGTAAGATCCTGTTTTTCTTTCTTTAGATGGGACAGGAACAGACATTCGGAATCCTTAATGTCCTGGAATTTTCTAGGTATGTTTGTCTTTCATGCACTTGAAATAAAATGCATTTTTATATATATAAAGTATATGTATAACTTCATCAGTGTGTTTGATTAAATATAGTACTTAAGTGTTAAATATAGTAAATGTATTTCCATAAGCCCTCTTCTCCCTGGAATTTGTGACGTTCATTAGAGAAAGCAAAGTAGGTAAATTTTCTTTCTTTCCTTTTTTTCCCAAATGAAATGTTATACTTCCATATCCTTCTTTCTCTTTAGATTTCCAGAACCTGGTGTTTTTGTCAGTAACCACAGACACGTCTGCATGGTTTAGAATATGGAATGAGGGCATTGTCTCCGTTGGCTTTCCCAGGCCCACTTGAGCACTCCCATGGGGATCTGGGCTTGGTCTGAGCAGGGCGGTTCTCCTGAGTGTGTTCGGGTTCAGGCTTCACCGTGTCTTTTACCTTAAGACCTGGAACTACTTGTTGGATTGTTTGTTTCCCTAGGTCATTCATGGTTTGTTGTAAATATATCTTAATTTTTGGTTTTTCTCTCTGCCTTAACATTGAACTGTCCATACTAGAGCAAAGTTCTGTTTCTATCTCCAAAATATCTTTTCTTATCATTAAAATGAGGTGGGTTTTTCAATAACCTCTGTTAAATCATTCACAAATTGTTTGCTCTCTGTCTGCTTTATAAGCTATTTGAAAAAGATAATTTTTTTACCCTTTTTTAGGAAATGCTTTCTAGCCCTACTGTTTAGTTTTAGGACCACAAAATTGAACTTTGGTGGTTCAGGAGGACTGAGGGTTGAGCATTCAATGGGAGAGAGGGCTGGTTGATAACGGTTGTTGTTCCCGCAGGGGACAAGTTTGCTCGTGGAGGTGAGGAGCCTACTGAACGGGGCTGCGTGCTGCTATGTGGCTGCATTAACAGGGGCTGGCAGCTACTGGAGGGATCGGGAGGAGAAAGGGGAGTTAGATAAACACAGGTGAATATGGATGGAGATATGAGGATGGATTTAAAACAGCTTATGGGAAAATAAGAGGGAACAGAAAATCATTATGGTTATGAAACAGAACCACTCTGGGTTCTATGGCCTGCCACTGAAAAACCGTGACTCCCAATGCCAGAGTCTTATGAAAAGGAAAGGAACTATTTATTTATAAGTTAGACAGATTTAGAATAATGGTAGAGTTCTGCTGTTAAATCCCACTTCCTTTAGAAACAAACAAACAAATAAACAAACAAAAAACACCATAACCACAGAGGACTGTCTCTCCTTGCTAATAAACCAGGCCAGTCAGAGGTACCACTTCTCAGGAAAAGAAATAGAAGTCTGTAGCTTAGCATTCCCCGGTCTCAGTTCAGTATTCCCGGCTTCTCCCAGTAACCCGCTCATCTCAGCTCCTGCTCTTTATCCAGTACTACGCGGCTCCTCCTCACGACAGCCTGGTGGGGGTCCTTCTGGTCCTTTCAAACCACATGGCCAAGACATCCTTTCCACTCCCAGCCACATGGTCAAGAGAAAGCATGGCTGCCCCACACTTGGCTTTAAATCCTGGCGTGGATCTTCCTTTGTAACCCCGTTTCTGACTCCTCTCACAAAGCCTTACACCTGCCAGTGTTACAGAGCAGGGCTGACAGGGCACCCAACAATGCCCCAGCCCTGCTTCACACCAGGTTCGTTATGCCTCGCTGCCAATGGAAAGACGTCTCTCAATGCCAGAGACTTGTGAAAAGGAAAAGAATTATTTATTTACAAGTTATACAGACTTAGAGTAATGACTTAAGGTCTCCTTTAAAATACTAAAGTTCTCTAGAATACCCACAAATGCACACAGTCCTTCCTTCCCCCACTTTGCCCAGTCCAGGGTACCGTAGGAGAAGAAGTAGAAGCGTGATTCAGGCAGATTCTCAGTTCTGGCACCATCCGATGTGTCGCCACCGCGATCTCCCATTAATCCAGAAAACTCCAGTTAATCCAAAAGCACGTGGCACCTTCTCATGGCCCACCAGCAGAAGTTCCTTCACCCCTTTTCTTCCAGGCAAAGTCTCTCCTGCTTCCTAGGCCGCGTGGCAAAGGAAGGCACCCAAAGCCGTGTGGTCCTGCCTCTGTCTCTCAGGCTGAGGGGTCCCCAATCCTCAGCCTCGTGGTCCAAGAGAGAGCTTCCGCAGCATCTCTCCTGCATTCTTCCGAACTGCTAAGAGAGAGCTCGGCATCGCCACTACATCTTGCTCCCCAGCTTCCTAAGCTACATGGCAAAGGGAGCCCCAAAGCTGTGGGGTTCTCCCCTATCACCAAAAGCCACGTGTTCCAAGAGAGAGATATGGCTGCTGTGTCTGGGTTTAAATCCCCCATGCCGACCTTCCTCTGCAGCCCCATTTCCGACTCTTCCTTCAACCGGCTACACCTGCCAGCACTTCATATTCCTCCAGTTTTTCTGGGCTACCATGTTAGGTGTGGGCAGGGGTGACCCCATGGCCCAGAGCCAACCATCTCCAAATTTTCACACAGGCGCTGTGTCTAGGGGAAGTTGCCTCTCGGCTACATCCTTGGTGGAAATCTCCTCCATCCCCCTGGCTCAAAGCATGGCCACAGCTATTTAACATATCTATACAACTAGTTAAAGGTTATAGATATGTTAAATGACCATGCCAGAGGTTAGCTGCAAAGCTGCTGCCATACCCAAAGCTCTGAATGCTGCTCCAGGAGTCCCATCCCCCCCCAGTTCAGACTTGTGGGGGTGAGGACATTCTATATACATATTTCTAATATTTCCTGGATACCTTGAGTTCTGGACCCTACTACAAATCCTTGTTTGGGCCCATTTCTTGGCTGCACCCTCTAACACCAGTTATCTTGTTTCTTCTGCCTTTCTCAGCTGCCATTGTTAGTCCAGGCAAGCTTCTCCCCATGATGTAGGAACTGCCTTCCTGTTTCTCCTTCAGGGGCAGCAACTGGGGGACTGCCTCCTGGCTGCATCTTGGGTTAGAGGCATGCCCATCTCTCTGGCTCGGGGAGGCAGGCGCAGACTATTAGCATTACTAAAACACTGGCCAAGTTCTTTAGATATGCAAAGTAACTCTCAGTGGCCCTTCTCCTGTTCTCCTTCCCCTAAACCAGGTTAGTGGTGGTGGTGGGGTTTCCCTGTTTTGGGGGACCTCCAGCTCAGCACCCCATTCTAGTTATAGTTGTGGCTCTATTTCATTTTAGTTGACTCATATTTTTCCAGATACTGCTTAATCACGTCTTTGAAATAGTTGGTGGCAACCTGGCTTTACATGGAAACTGAAATGTGGGCTGAATAACTGCTCCAGAGCACCTGGCTACAGGGTAGCTGAGGGAGAATTCAAATCCAGATCAGAGAGAGTGCTGTGGGTTAGGGTGTGGGGATTTCTACCAAGCTACAGAGATAATGTCCTCTGGTCTTAGGAACTTACAGTCCATGGGAAGTCACCTTATCGAAAGGCCAAAGAGATGGGGGTCAGGGCCCACTGTCAGTGGGATATGTTTCAGGAGGATGAAATGTCTGCAAAGGCTTGGGGCTGGAGACTAGGGAAGGAGAACGGTGAGTCTCTTGGTGAGCTTGAAGCCTGGTGTGTCCTATGACAGGTTAGTGGGGGAGTGAGGGGAGGCTGCAGATCAACAAAGAACGGGGAGCCACTGAAGGTGAGTGAGAGAGGATGGGTCAGGGTGAAAGGCAAATGAGGAAGTGTCCATGCTGGAGTGGGGGAATGTTACAGAACAGGGCAGGGGCACCCAACGATATCCCAACCCCGCACTAGGTTCCTTATGCTCGCCACCAGTGGAAAGACGTCTCTCAATGCCAGAGACTGGTGAAAAGGAAAGGAATTGATTGTTTACAAGTTATACAGGCTTGGAGTAATGACTTAACGTCTCCTTTAAAATACTAAAGTTCTTTGGAATACCTGTTCTCTAGAATACCCACAATGCACACAGTCCTTCCTTCTCCCCCTGCCCAGTCCAGGGTACCGTATCTCAGGAAAAGAAGTAGGAGTCAGTGATTCAGGCAGACCCTCGGTTCCGACACCATCCGCTGTGTCGCCACCACGATCTCCAGTTAATCCAAAACCCTGTGGCACCTCTTGGCCCACCAGCAAGAGTCCTTTCACCCCTTTTCTTCCAGGCAAAGTCTCTCCTGCTTCCTAGGCCGCGTGGCAAAAGGGAGCCACCCAAAAGCCATGTGGTCCTCTCTCTGTGTCTCTCAGGCCAAGGGGTCCCCACTCCTCCAAAGTCTCGTGGTCCAGAGCCTCTGTCTCTCAGGCCGAGGGGTCCAGAGCCCTTCCCGCAGCACCTCTCCTGCGCTCTTCCGAACTGCTAAGAGAGAGCTCTGTGTCGCTACTACATCTTGCTTCCCAGCTTCCTAAGCTGTGTGGCAAAGGGACCCCCAAAGCCACAGGGTTCTCCCCTCTTGCCAAAAAGCAGTGTGTTTTCCTCCTTTCCCAGTTACATCTTGTGTCTCCAAGTCACTTCCATCCCCCAGGCTCAAAGCATGGCCACAGCTATTTAACATATCTATACAACCAGTTAAAGGTTATAGATATGTTAAATGACCATGCCAGAGGTTAGCTGCAGAGCTGCTGCTTTATAAAACAGCTCCGAATGGCCCTGCTCCGTGTCCCATTCCTCCCAGTTCAGACTTGTGGGGGTGAGGACATTCTATATATATATTTCTAATATTTCCTGGACAACTTGAGTTCTGGACCCCATTACAAATCCCTATTTGGGCCCATTTCTTGGCTGCACCCTGTTACATGAGGAACTTTTGAGTTAAGTGGATTTGTAGTGAACCTTCTTCACTTTATTCTTACTGGGCAGGTTACTTAATATTTCTGAGCTGTAAAATAAAGAGAAGTAGTTTTACAGAGTATTGTCAGAAGTGCTCAAATTCTCCACTGCGGTGCCTTCTACTATAAATAGTTATACTAGTGAGTTTTTATGGCAGGGGAAAGGAATAGATCTGTCTTCCTTACATGTAAATAAAAAGAATAGGAGATACACAATTAAAGTCTGACTTTGAAGAAAAAAGTAGCCATAAATGGAGCTTGGTCATTTTGGGGACAACTTTTAATTTGTTTGGTGTTTAATCATAGTACTTGGGTCCTATAAAGCAGACCAATGAGAACTTTCCTTTCCTTTTCTTTTTTTCACTCCTACAGTGACAGAAAAAGAATGTCTGTAATTGTTCGAACTCCTTCAGGACAACTCCGACTCTATTGTAAAGGGGCTGTAAGTACTAAATTCTGCATAGCAGGGAGTTCCTGGCAGCTGCTTTGTTAATCTGCTGCTTTTCCTAACTGCTCTCCCAGTCACTCCCTGGTGGTTTGCCCAAGGCTGAAATCTTGCAGGCCAGCCGTCATGTTAACTTAGTAGTGAAAGCCCACTGAAGGTAACGGGGTGGGGGGGAGTCATGAATCAGGGTGGCAAAGATGGCCAGTGAAGAGCTTGCTTAGAGTCAACAGCTGGTTTCAGAAACAGCAACTTGCTGTGTAATGGAAAATTCTGGGAGTGTGAATTCTGATTCCAGTTTTACCACTATTGTATGGTAACTCTGGGAAGATATAATTTATAATAATATTTATATACACAGGGTGGGGCAAAAGTAGGTTTACTTTGTTCGTATAGAAATAGACACACAGGTTATGATTATTACAATAGCTTTATTAACGGTTTTGTGTGCTCACAACTATAAACTTACTTCTGCCCCATCCTGTATGATAATATATGTGAAAATTGGGTGTGTGTATATATGTTTATATATACATATATATATATATATATATGATTGATGTTTCTCTCTTACATCGATGTCTCTCCCTCTCTCACACTCTCTCTCTCCCCCCCTCCTGCCTCTCTCTAAAATGAATAAAAACATATCCTCTGGTGAGGATTAAAAAATTCTAAATGTATTATCTTTAAGGAAAGATGTTATTGTGTTTAAGCCTGATTGCAAAACTATATCCTGTTACATTATGATCCTAAGTGTTGAGGGAAGGAATTATTAAGCTCATTTTATGAGCCTGTGTCAAGAATAGGACATTGAAAATCTTAATCTTCACCAATTGTGGGGCGAAGCTTTGTCTTATTTGAGTACACAAGAGCTTTTTAAAAAATGAGTAATGCACGTGAATACTGAAGGCGTTTTATCTGGACCCATTAGAGAATTCTATGTTTACAGTAACAACTGAAATCAAGGTCACCTAGATTATGTTCTCACATGATACGCTTCTTACGCTTGTTATTTGTTTGCTTATTTGCTGTCGTGTTCTAAGCACTGCAGCAGACACAGGCGGGCAACACGGGTGGCACAGAGGAGGCTGTAACTACAAAGAGTGTGGATTTGGAAATGCTGCAGTGGTGGATTTTACTTTTATAGGATTTAGTCCTCTTCATCCTGCCCCCCGAAACCAAATTAGGTTTCTTTAAAATAAAATTATGTCCTAAAACTGTACAGTTTAAAACACTTTTGATGGATCATCCATGTCATCCAGTCCCGCGGCCCTGCTTGTCAGTCAGGGACGTAGTCGGAGGGTGGCGAGCGGCCCCACGCCCACGAGTTTGTTTCTCAGCCGAACTGGTTCAATACCTGACGGGCTGTGCGCTCCCTGGTTCGCAGCTTCTGCAGGGCCAAGAAGCAAGAGTGTCCTTGAGCAGTTAGGACCTGTGTTTCCCCCCTCCCACTTCTGCAAAAAGGGATTATAAATTTCGGAATGAGCTATGACAGTTTGGGGGAATGTAACACCGTTGTGTCCTGGATTATTCTCTTGACACCGATGGTCCTCCCCCAACATGCTTTTTTTTTTTTTTTTTAATATTAATTTTTTTAATTTTAGTTTTCAATTACAGTTGACATTCAATTTTATTTTATATTAGTTTCCGGTATATAGCATAGTGGTTAGACAATTATATGATTTGCAAAGTGACCCCCTGATAATTCAGGTACCCACCTGGCACCATCCATAGTCATAAAATTATTGACTATATTCCCTATGCAGTACTTTACATCCCTGTTACCATTTTCGTTTTGACACATCCATTCTCAATTTGTTCTCTAGGGCTCATGGCTGAATCCAGCTAAGAACTATATTTCTACTTGCCCATTCAATATTCTCAAGCACAGAAAATAAACACCATTAAAAACAAAGCTGTGTTTACAATGCTGACCAGGTTTACCTATAAGTTTGCCAGTCACAGTGTTTCCTTATTTTATAGGACAATGTAATTTTTAAGAGACTTTCAAAAGATTCAAAATACATGGAGGAAACATTATGCCATCTGGAATATTTTGCCACGGAAGGTAAGTGAAATTTGGAAATGTTATTTTTAACCACTGAACTTGTACTTTCAAGGGTCTGCGGTGCCTGGGTCAGCAGTCGTGTTCTGAGCACACACGTCATTTTGTGCTTGGCTGGCGTCACAGGAGTATGCTTCTCTCATGCGAACCCCTGTGCCCATCCGCCACATTCTGTGCCTGTGGCAGTGACAAGATATGTGGCAAATTACGCACTCAGTTACCTACATAGGACTCTGCTAGCTCGGAACCAGCAGGACAGAGGAAAAGACAGGACAGCTCGCACTGTGTAGCATCAGCTTATAGTTACGGTTCCCTTTCTTGGAAAACTCATGTGGTTATTTTCCTGTCCCTCTCTTGTTATCCCATGACACTGGCTTACCCAGTGTGAGGGGCACAGAGGAAGCTGATGGCTGTAGGTAATAATTCACTGAACTGCAGTGGAACAGGAAAGGAGCCCCCTGAAAGGCTTTAAAGAAACTGATGTCAGGTTTTCCTGCGAGGGAATGTGATGAAAGCTGGAGCCTTGCTTAAGTGCTAAAGCGTTGACTGCTACTTTCTCTTCGTGTGTTCCTAAGGCTACATGCAGGCATGTATGTGCACCCGCAGGCACACACATACACACACAGCACACACATGACAGCTTGAAAGTCCAGATCTTTCATGGGGTTGCACCCTGGGCTATTATTATTGTCTCGAAGTGTGCCTCCTGCCACCTCTACTTTCTGACACCTGCTGCTGCGCATGTAAAGATGGATCCTGTGCAACTCCTGTACTTCTCCACCGTGGGGGCTCACTCTCATGGCTTCTCATGTGCTCTCACATTTATAGGAAAGGTGGTTTATATTAAAATACTGTAGAGCCCTGGCTCGTGTGGCTTGGTTGGAGTATTGTCCCATAACCAAAAGGTTGTGGGTTTGATTCGCAGTCAGTGTGTTACAGAACAGACCCGGGGAAGGGGGAGGTGTGAATGATATACTATTACTGAACGGACCCACCCCTGTGCTCCGGGGTGCCCGCCCCCGCCCCCCATACTAGGCTTACCTTGCCCACTGCCAGGGAAAGACGTCTCTCAATGCCAGAGATTGGTGAAAAGGAAAGGGATTATTTATTTAAAAAGTTATACAGACTTAGCGTAATGACTGAATGTCTTCATTAAAAATACTAAAGTCCTTTAGTATACCCACAAATGCATAGTCCTTCCTTCCCCCTCTGCCCAGTCCGGGGTACCGTATCTCAGGAAAAGAAGCAGAAGTCCATGGTTCAGGCAGCCCCTTGGTTCTGGCACCATCTGCTGTGTCGCTGCTGCAATCTCTGGTTAATCCAAAACCACGTGGCACCTTCTCATGGCCCACCAGCAAGAATCCTTTCATCCCTTTTCTTCCAGGCAAAGTCTCTCCTGCTTACTAAACCATGTGGCAAAAAAGCAGCACCCCAAAGATGTGTGGTCCTGACTATTGCCAAAGCCATGTAGTCCCCAAAAGCCCCAGCATGGCTGCCATGCCTGGGTTTAAATCTCAGCGCCCATCTTCCTCTGCAGCCCCATTTCTGACTCCTCCCACAGTCAGCGACACCTGCCAGCATTCCCGTATTCTTCCAGCTTTACTGAGCTGCCATAAGAAGTCCGGGCAGGCGTGGCCCCATGGCGTGGAGCCAGTCATCTCCAAACTCTCACACAGGTGCTGTAACCAGGGGAAGTTGCCTCCCAGTTGCATCATGGGTGGAAGTCACTCCCATCCCCCTGGCTCAAAGCATGGCCACAGCTATTTAGCACATCTATGAAACCAGTTAAAGGTTATAGATATGTTAAGTTACCATGCCAGAGGTGAGCTGCAAAACTGTTGCTATTCAAAACAGCTCTCAATGGCCCTGCTCCATGCGTCCTATTCTGCCCGCCCCTCAGACTTGTGGGGGTGAGGGCATCCTATATATATATTTTTTTCTAATATTTCCTGGACACCCTGAGTTCTGGACCCCATTACAAATCCCCATTTGCGCCCCCCCTCCCTTGGCTTCACCCTGTTACAAGTGCATGTACCTTGGTTGTGGGTTCAGCCCTTGGTCCGGGCATGTGCAGTTACTGGTCAGGGCACACACGGGGGGTAACCAGCTGATGCTTCTCTCTGGCATTGATGTCTCTCTCTCTCTAAACATGCAATGAAAGAAAAAATCCTCTGGTGAGGATTAAAAAAAATTAATACACAGTAGAGTTGTTTTTAAATTCTCTTTTTAGATTTGTGAAAGTTGAATTAGAGTGACCTAAAAACAGTTGGTTTCTTAAAAATTTTTGAGAATGCTGGTATAAAATGGAGCCCCATGATGTTAGCTAGGAGTCATGGCATCCTGCTGGTCCCCGTCGCTAGTGGCATCTTTGGGATACACTGTGGCTGTGTTTCAGGCTTGCGGACGCTCTGTGTGGCTTACGCTGACCTCTCTGAGAGCGATTATGAGGAGTGGCTGAAAGTCTATCAAGAAGCCAGCACCATACTGAAAGACAGAGCCCAGCGGCTGGAGGAGTGTTACGAAATCATTGAGAAGGTAATTGGATGTGATCATGTTCTTAATGCCCACGAGGAGCTTACTTACCTGTTGAACAAAGTCTTTGAACAGGAATCCTTTTGCTATAGAGTGACGTTCTCTTTTCTAGTAAATATCTTAACCTTTAACTTTTAATCATTTCTTACTTTGTTTTAAGAAACACTTAGTTTTTATGGACTATCTGTGGTCTAGCTACCCTCAGCTAACCATTAGTGATATCTTAAGAAGTTTCAGGTCAAAACAGCAGCAGTGATTTTCTGGGTTTGCCTAAGATTAGGCTTAACGAGATGAGCTTGCCCCTACTGAGTTATGTGAGCAATCAGAATCCATAGGCTGATTGCACATTATACATGCTAAGAATTTTCACACCTATTTATTAGTGTTCTACTAATTTTAAGCTTTGCCATTGCTAGTCCATATTACCTATTTTGATTTTTTTTGTTGTTGTCTTTTTATCTCAAGACATGAGGTAGCATTCCACATAGTGGAGTCCCTCTGCTAAAGGATAAAATACAACCGAGTAAATTTGAAGATCTTACTGGCTTTACTAAGCAAGTCATAAATGGGGTAGCATCCCATCTCGTAACGACAAGGGCTCTCTGAAGGGTTGTACACACGGAAGGTTTTTATAGGCAGAAGGATATGTCAGGGGAGCTGTTGGCAAAAGAAAAGAAGGGATTATTTGTAGACTAGGTCATCTTTCCTTGGGAAGGGATTGGCAGGGGGTTTATTATGCAGATTACCTCACTAGCATTTCTCAGGAAATTCCAGACTGATTGGTTTAAAATTTCATTCCTAGGAGAGGCTGAAACTGCAATTAAGTTAGTTATTAAGTTTTGGTTTAGTGACATGGCTTAGTGATAGTGACTCCATTTTGGCCTGTAGTTTTTTTTCTTTTTTTCTTTATTTTAGCATCTCAAATCTGGGGGTACATTTCAGCTTTTTCTGTTTCATATCAGCAACCATCCTTCCAGTTTTCAGTTTCTTGTAACTGAAGTTATTACTTGATTGTTTTTTTCATTCCTTTTTATGTGTGTGTGGGGGGGGATTGTTTTTGTTTGTTTATTTATTTCCCCTTTGCATTTTTATACTCAGTTTTTGAGTTTTGTATGTCATGCTCATGGAATTTGAGTGAGAGTAGACCTGAATTCAAGTGTTCATTTGCCCTGCTTTGCTGGAAATATCCCAAGTTACTTTTAGAGTCAGAAAAAAGTGATTAAATAGGTGAGTTGAACATTCAGAGTCAGGCGTATATGGTGGATGCTGAAGATAGTTGTTTTTTTTAATCAGTTGAATCATTTCCAGGTAAGCTCAGTTTTGTTTTTTTTTTAAGTCATTGAATTCATTTTTCTCCTGTTTTAAATTTAACGTAATGCTTTAGTCATTTGTGGAGTGATAGGGGAGGGCTCATGTACTATTAATATTCTCAGGATGAGTGGCCCATGTGTTCTCCTTCCATGTGATTTCTGTTCTGAGGTGCCCATGTACCAAGAGATACATTATGAGTCTTGGGTTGCCTGTGTGTATGGAGAGGTTCTAACATCAGGAATAGCTTTGACTAGCTATTCTAGCTATCATTAACTAGGTATCTAGAATAGCATACACATCTGGATATCATTAACTATCTGCAAACAAAGGTTTCATGTAGAGGAAATATGATGATTGTCTCAGAATTTGACTGCCTTTCTGTCATCAGAGTTTTGTCATAAATGCTGTTCTCAAGTATGTACAAATCTTTAATTGAAGATATTTTCAATCTAGAACTTACTGTTACTTGGAGCCACGGCCATAGAAGATCGCCTTCAAGCAGGTGTTCCAGAAACCATAGCAACTCTGTTGAAGGCAGAAATTAAAATATGGGTGTTGACCGGAGACAAACAAGAAACTGCAATTAATATAGGTAATTAATTTTATAATAATATCCCAATGTTGGTTTTTGTGTTGTTTTAAAGTGTCTTGTAGAGTGCCTAAGGGTTCCTCAAATGCACTGAAGATTATATTTTATAAAACTCTTCATTCTAAGGTCAAGAAATTTTACTGAAATCAAATGAAGATGGTCTTATGAGCATTATCTGCCCATTAAAAACATTAAAACTTTTATTGGTGGAAGTGGGGTTCTTGGACTGTTTAAAGCACAGGTGGCAAACACAAGGTCCGCGGGCTGAATCCAGCCCTCTGCCTTGTTTTATCCAGTCTGGCACCTTATTTCTACCCGGCAGCAGCGCTGAGCTCCTTGCCCCTAGCTAGGGAGTAGTCACATTTATAGAGTCCTAAAATTACATTCAGCCCTTTGAAGGCAACTGTGAGGCTGATGGGGCCCCCAGTGAAAATGAGTTTGACACCCCTGGTCTAAAGGAAAATATTTCCTGAGACCCGCACAGGAGGGTGTGGCTCTGTGGTTTGGTTTATTGATGACGTACAGTTAAGGGGGTTCCCCTCCTAACTTCCCATCTCTGTCCATCTCGCCATGGAAGAAGTCCAGTCTTGTCTTCAGCAGGGCTAGAATGAAGGCCACTGCCCAGAGCTTCTGCTCCATATTAAAGTACAGTCCACTGGCTGAAAGAAGATGAAGGGATTAGTCAAAGTATATATATGTGTGACCCATGTCACACATATGACTGTATGTCCATGTGAGGAGATTGACTGTGGGAGTGGGTGTAGGCTGGGTAGAGGGGGCAACAGGGGGCAAATTGGGACAACTGCAATGGCATAAACAATAAAATATTTAAAAATAAAAAAATTGTGCTGCTATGAACATTGGGATGCATAGGTTCTTTTGGATTGGCGTTTCAGGGCTCTTAGGGTATAATCCCAGCAGTGGAATTGCTGGGTCAAAAGGCAGTTCCATTTTTAGTTTTCTGAGGAAGTTCCAAACTGTTTTCCACAGTGGCTGCACCAGTCTGCATTCCCACCAACAGTGCACTAGGGTTCCCTCTTCTCCACATCCCCTCCAACACTTGTTTGTTGCTTTGTTTATGATGGCCATTCTGAAAGGTGTGAAGTTGTATCTCATTGTGGTTTTAATTTACATTGCTCCAGTGGCTAGTGATGCTGAGCATCCTTTCATATATCTCTGGGTCCTCTGTATGTCCTCCTTGGAGAAGTGTCTGTTCAGGTCCTTTGCCTGTTTTTTTTTAATTGGATTGCTTGTCTTCCTGGTGTGGAGTTGTGTGAGTTCTTTATGTATTTTGGAGATCAAACCCTTGTCTGAGGTATCATTGGCAAGGATATTTTCCCATACAGTTGGTTCTCTTTTCATTTTGCTGATGTTTTCTTTGGCTGTGAAGAAACTTTTAAATTTGATGTAGTCCCATTTGTTTATTCTTTCCTTTATATTCCTTGCTCTAGCAAGGAACATGTATAAAGGACCCATGGACAAAGACAACAGTGGAGGGAAGGATTGAATGTGGGAGTTGAGGGTGGGTAGGGCAGGGGAGAGTAATGTTGGGAATGAAGACAACTGTAATTGAACAACAATAAAAAAAAAGAGAGATAGAAAAAAGTACAATCCAGTTCAGCATTGGTCTAGCTTTGCATGTGTTTCCAGCTGTAGTGCATTGCTGTGCTTTTGGATTCAGGCTGCCTCCTAGAGGCCATGGAGGGAACAGGTGCATGCACTGTGTCAGTGCGAGTCACAAGCCAGCGAGAGCACTTCCTTGTTCCCCTGGGGTTGCATTCAGGATCTTGGGTTTGGCATGGACCAAGTGCTTTCTCAAAATGACCAATCTCCTTCCCAAGATTTTTGTGGGCTTTGGATAAGGTCTTTCCCGCTGTTAGACTGACAGGCCTCTATGGTCTAGCACCTCTCCTGCATCCCCCAACAATCTGGTACCAGGTGGGGGAAGGGAGGAGTGTGAATGCCCTTAGCGGAGGAATGCTGTGGTCCCCTGGAGTGTGAAAAGGCTGTAGCTTCCTGGTGAAGCAAACCGGCTCCTGCTTTCCAGTGTAATAAGCTCAGTGTCTAGTCTCTTCTTCTCCCCTTCTCAATGTCTAGCTAAACACCAACGATAATAAAACTATTACATCATCCTGAAAAGTGTTAAACACACTTATATAGGATGTAAATTTAGGAGTTGATGACTTCGATTTTCTTATTTATTTCTTTACAAAATTTTAGTCTTAAGAGACTAAGAGCATGTTTCACTAAGTTCAAATCTGCAGTCATTTTATATAATTATGACCACTTTAATGATTTTGCCAATAAATGGGGTTTTCTAAGAGTCTTGTGTTTTCCCCTTCCCCATCTGTATTGGCAACCTCTTTGCTTGCTAAGTATTACAGATATGAAAATTGGAGAAAAGGAATTTAAGTCCAAGTAACTTCATCAGTCTTAAAGAAGTACATTTAAAACATGAAATAGAATCTAATTTTGATTATTTGAATTATTTAAAAACTGTCTGGTACTTCTGCCATCATTATGGAGTAACAAGCTGTGGTACATATGTGATAAAATATATAAGGACCACATGACTTATAATGTATTTATGGAAATAGACTCTTTATCACAGATCACTTCAGAAAGGAACATACTAGAATATCTGATTTGAAGTGGTTGTTGTCCTGCTTGGAGTAGTCATCCTGGAATATTATGGCCCTGGAATCCATGGTGCCCCTTTCCTTAAATCTTCTCTTTTGAATCAGCTCAAATGATAACCTCGATTGCAGACAATACCTACCATCTGGAGTGAATTTCATCGTTAAAAAAAAATAGACAACAACTATTACTCATTTCTTCTCAAGGCTATATAGCTAATGAAATGCAATTCAGACTGCCAACCTCCTGAAACTAAAGTCGCATGAGCAGTCTCTGAAGCGTCAGTTAGAGACTTTGTCCATTAATCTATGCTAGATGTCTCTTAAAATGCAAGTTTTTGGAGAGAAGTGTGATGAAGTTTCTGTGAGGACCCATCACTACTACTAAAAAATAAAACCCTGTTTTTTTATAGCCCTTTGGTGATGTAGGCAACATTTTTATAAATGAAAGATAATACATTTGTTTTTGTTATAATGTCTCTCTCTATATGTACATATATTAGCCCTTCAGATATAATTTCCCACATAAACTTCGCTATTAATCTATGGTTCCTCGGGCTCTTATAGAGCTCATAAAGTTGACTGCTTCTTTGACACAATTAGGGGTGTGTGTGTTCTGCTCTCCTGGAGCAATATGGAAGGAGGAAGTAACTCCTGCCAGTTAAAATTGAACTGTAGTGATTGCTTTTTAAATTTTCTAGATCTTGAGTGTACCTGTTGGACTAACAGCCTTTCTTGTCTTTTTTTTTAAAAAGATTTCATTTACTTATTTTTAATAAATAAATAAAGGAAGGGAGGGAGAAAGAGAGGGAGAGAAACATCAATGTGTGGTTGCCTCTCAAGCATACCCTAATGGGGACCTGGCATGTGCCCTGACTGGGAATCGAACCAGCGGCCCTTTGGTTTACAGGCTGCCGCTCCATCCACTGAGCCACACCAGCCAGGGCCTAACAGCCATTCTGCGTCCCTAGCCCCAGACTTAACTTCCATGAGTGCTTTCTAGTGTTTGCAGGAGAAGCGAGCATGCAGGAAAGGGAGTGGTCTTCTCACTGCCCCTTAGCCAGATCACCCTGCCCTTGGGAACACGCATGTGCCCTTTCCTGCTTGCTCCTTGTGTTTATCTGATCTTATCAGAGTCTAGCCAAGTTTAGAATAAAACAAATAAAAGCAAAGGGCTGCAAATTAACCCAGAAAACACAAATGGCTTCTTATTCCCCAAAGAAGATTTTACTTGCACGGAGAGGTTCCTCTGAGTCTTATGAGATAATTAATACCTGTCCAGTATACAAGTAACAGTTGTATTATTTTGTCCTTTTTTTCAAAGAATGTATAGCAACACTTGTTATTTTGCTTCCAGAAGCACTCACATTCATTAGATATTTTAAAGTTGATCTTTAGCGAATGCTCAAGACCACTAGAAAATGATGCCTCCTACTTATAAGCTGAGGCCTTGGCCAAAGTCTTATGTTTATCTTGGAGCTTTTCTCTGCTTTCATTTGTGCTAGTGTGTCAGTAGAATCTCTTGGGTGTCACAAAGTAGGCTTTCAACAGCTAGGGCGCTGATGCTCTTTGCAAAAACTGTGTCTGAATTATTTTTCACATTGCACTCAGAACTCAAGTTGGTAACCCTGGGTGATACTGAGGGATTAAATGTCATTTTATGACTCAGGATATCTGTTGAGCCTACACACGACACAGAAGGTATAGACTTCCAGATATTTTATTAGGCTTATTGGTGTCAGACCACAGGCGACGTCTCCACGCAGCATGAGGTCGTGCTCCAGGTCGTCTGGGTTGTGAGCCTGTGTTAGAGCCGTGCCTTCCTCTTATCCTTGGTAATAGGAACCATCATTGATCTGCCTCTCATCATACTGACTGGACATTCTGTACACTGTAGCACGTTCTGTGTGCGCTTTGGGGTACTCAGAAGATATTTGGGAAGAAGATCATGAGTCTGACACTTCTAGATGAAATAAGGGAAAGATGACAAATGGATAATGTGACTGCCGAGTGCCCGGTTATGTGCTAGGCATGCTTTCTAGACACACTCTTCAGTCTTTACACATGTGTTAACCCTAAGCTCGGGGGGAAATTCCGAGTTTACAAAGGTTGCACTCTGCTTAGTGCCCAAACAAATACTGGGTCTTAGGGTTCTTCACTTCTGGCGCAGGGCTCATTTTAAACCAATTCACATAGCTTTTGAAAAATCTGTTCCCTGAAATCTGAGTTAGCAGACCAGGGGAAGAATGGTACTATAGTTCATCCATTTGAAGATGCACATTATTTTGTATTTTACCATCTCTGAAATTGGGTTGTCTTATGATGGTTGACTCTGAAGATTTTAAGGTACCACATATCCTTAGTGGTGCTTTTAGTGTGAGTTCACATTAGAGGTGACAGATGGTGTGTTTAGGTTCTTGGCTCTCTTCAGTGTTTGATCTGTTTATTGGTCATTGTTTGAGAATTTATTTTTAAAGTGTAACTTTTAGTTCATGCCTTGAAAATAAATATAGTTAGTCAAATTAAGTTCCAGGATATTTGTGTCTTTTATGAGCTAGCGAGCATTATGTAGATAGACCATCATCTTGCCTATGGGTTTTAGGTAGTTTAGAGCTGGCACGATGCCTGACTCCTGCTGTGCCATACTTGTGTTTATGCTAACTAGCTGTGTTTCAAGCAGTTGGCAGTTTTCTTTTTTAGCTAAAATATTTGGCTTCAGCTAGTCTACAGTGAAATCTCAGATGCAGCCTTTGTGAATTGTGTAGTCATTTCCTTATCACCACTGGATAAAACATCTATTAAATTGTTAGACAATAGATGGTAAGTTTTCAGAACCTATAATTTGTTTCTAATGCATGTAGGATGAATGAGAACAAAATCCTAGTGTGTGTTCCATTTTATTTTTTATTTTTATAAGTATATTATCTTGATTATGCTATTACAGTTGTCCCATTTTTTTCCCCTTTATCCCCCTCTGCTCTCCACCTCGCTTTCCTCCAGCATTACCCCTATTCCCTTCGTTCATGTCCATGGGTCATACATATAAGTTCTTGGGCTTCTCCATTTCTGATACTATTCTTAACCTCCCCTGTTGATTTTCTCCCTACCAACTATGTTTCATATTCCTTGTACCTTTTCCCCCATTCTTCCCTAGCCCCCTTCCTGCTGATAACCCTCCATGTGATCTCCATTTCTGTGATTCTGTTCCTATTCTAGTTGTTTGCTTAGTTTGTTTTTGTATCTGTTTTTGTTTTTTTTTTATGTTCGGTTTCTGATAGTTGTGAGTTTGTTGACATTTTACTGTTCATAGTTTTAATCTTCTTCTTTTTCTTAGATAAATCCCTTTAATATCTCATTATAATAAGGGCTTGGTGATGATGAAGAACTCCTTTAACTTGCCCTTATCTGGGAAGCACTTTATCTGCCCTTCCATTCTAAATGACAGCTTTTCTGGATAGAATCATCTTGGATGTAGGTCCTTGCTGTTCATGACTTTGAATACTTCTTTCCAGCCCCTTCTTGCCTGTAAGGTTTCTTTTGAGAAATCAGCTGATAGTCTTGTGGGCACTCCTTTGTAGGTAACTCTCTTCTCTTACTGCTTTTAAGATTCTCTCATCTTTAATCTTGAGTAATTTAATTATGATGTGCCTTGGTGTGTTCCTCTTTGGGTCCAACTTCTTCGGGACTCTCTGTGCTTCTTGGACTTGCATGTCTCTTTCCTTCACCAGATTGGGGAAGTTCTCTTTCATTATTTTTTCAAATAAGTTTTCCATTTCTTGCTCTTCCTCTTCTCCTTCTGGCACCCCTATGATTCGTATGTTGGATTGTTTAAAGATGTCCTGGAGGTTCCTAACCCTTTCATTTTTTTGCATTCTCGTTTCTTCAGTCTCTTCCAGTTGAGTGTTTATTTCTTCCTTCTATTCCAAATCGTTGATTTGAGTCCTGGTTTCCTTCCCCTCACTGTTGGTTACCTGTATATTTTTCTTTATTTCACTTTGTGTTGCCTTCACTTCTTCCTTTATTTTGCAGTTGTACTGAACCATTTCTGTGAGCATCCTGATTACCAGTGTTTTGAACTCTTTATCTGATAGGTTGGCTGTCCCTTCATCACTTAGTTCTTTTTCTGGAGTTTTGATCTGTCCTTTCATTTGGGTCACATTTATTTGTCTTGGCACACCTGTAACGTTGTAAGGGCCGGAGCTTTAGGTATTTGCTGGGGCAGGGCAACCCACATCGCTTCGTTGCGGTCTGCATGTGGTGGAGGGGTCCGAGAGGGAACAATACCACTTGCTGGGCTCTCAGCCAACTTTCAGTCACTTCCCCCACTACCCACAAGCAAATTGGGGCTCTTCTTGTGCTGATTCCCAGGTGGGTGGGTTTTTATATGTTCTAGGACCCTGTGGGTCTCTCCAGTGAACTCTCCTGTGAGACTGGCAGTTTCTCTCACTTTTGCAATTTCCACAGGATTTTACAGCCAGAGGCTTTTAGGCTTTATTTTGCTGCACTGGAACCCCAGGTTGGGTGGTCTGTCTCTCTTCCCAGTTGTTCCATCCGGTTTATCTGCGCAAATGTGGGACCACCCAGTCCACCATCCACTGCCTCACCCGACCTGTCCTCCTGCTGACGCCCTTGCTGTTCATCCTCTCCACCCCCACTGCCTGTCTCCACCCCTCTTACCGGTCTGGATGAATGTTTCCTTAACTCCTTGGTTGTCGGACTTCTATACAGTTTGATTTTCTGGCAGTTCTGGTTGTTTTTTGTTTTTAAATTGATTGTTATCTTTCTTTTGGTTGTGCAAGGAAGTAAAACATATCTGTCTATGCCTCCGTCTTGGCTGGAAGCTGTGTGTTCCATTTTAAAGTCAGGAAGTTACAAATAACTTTCATTGTCATCCATATCTCAGTTGGAATTGCTGCCCCTCCCCCTTCATTTCGCTAGTCATCGTTTGATACTTTGAAATAACTTCTTATAGTCTTAGAAACTGAAATTTTTAAAAGTGAGTGAATTTGGTGCTTACCCATCCTATTATTGCCTATAGATTACCTTCCCCACTAAAAGGAAGACAAGTCCCCTTTCTCAGGTGAAGCCTGGCACTGTTTGGTGGCATTTGCAGTCTTGGTGTTGTTTTTCCGAGAAGTCAGAGGTGTTATTTTTTTGGTCACCTGCAACCAGCATTGTTGCCTGATGTTCTCTGCTGGTCTGGGGAACTTACATTCCCTAACAGGGAATGGGCTAACTATGAGACAAATTAGAGAGGGAAGTAGATGAGAAAGAAGGAATTATACAATATAGGTATTAAGCATGACTGGAGTTAATAATAGTTGCTCAGTAAATGTTAGCTATATTGTGCCAAATACTGTGCTAAGTCCTTTATGTAATTTTTATGTTTAATTCCCTTTGAGATAGGCATCATCCCCTTTTCAAAGATAGAACTGAGGCACGGAAATATCAAACAACTTAGCCTAGGTCACGTAGGTGTGAGAGTGTTGAAAATCTGAGCAAGTAACTGCCACACTTGAAATTTGCCTACCAGAAGGCAAAATATGTGAGCTGGAAAAGACCAGACAAGGCTTCAAAGATGAGAAAGGATTAAAACTTGATCCTTCAAGAAACTGTTTAAGAGGAAAAAAAAAGACTAAGCACAGAATGGGCCATGATAGCCTGGTTTGCGGGGAAGACCATGAGGGGAGGCTGCGTGTGTTCTTACATGTGGTGGAACATTCCTGAGAAGCGTTGGAAGGATCTGGAGGGAAAAGGCGCCAGGCCTGACTCTGTGGGTGAGTCCTCAGCTTCCTGGTTCTCTAGGTGACTGAAGGCCTCCATACAGAGCCTGTGCGGGCCCATTCAGAATAGAGTGAGGGGACCACCTTTTATTGTCCGTTCCTGATGTGTGACAGTATGCTTCACACACTCACACTCACATACTGATTGATCACTTCCTCTGTGAAAATATTTAGAAACAGCAACACACTTACGGAGGGTTTAGAACCTTGTTGAATTCCAAAGATGGGTAGCTTAATCTGATTTTAGGATGTATGGTCAGGAAGGATAAATTGTTCCTAATCCTCCCAAAACTGTCACCAAAAAAAGTAGATTTGGATATTTTTAACAATATGAGCTTACCTGAGAAAAAGGGACACTGATTGCAAGATGTGAGAGATTTGGCTTGGTAATATTTTCTAGTATGAATTGTTATTTTGTTGTCTTAAAATCAAGTTCTGCTCTAAGCACCATGGGCTCTGTACTATTTTGATTTCTCTAAATGGTGATAGACCAGGTAGTTGAAAGACCAAGACCTTTGCAGCGTGCCATTCATTTCAGCTGTAGTGAGAAGTGAAATCCCAGAGCTTCTCGTCTCAGTCTTTGTACGGTCGTCTTGTTAGACTGTGAGATTAAAGAACTTGATCTCAATTTACAAGTGTGGATTGACATTTCATACTTGGCTCTTCTCCAAAAGTTGATCTCATTTTATCCCCAAACATTAGAAACCAAGCACGCCAAACCTGGATTGACATAATTTGATTTGCCACATTAGCGAAGTCGCAATTAACTGTGTTAAACTTCCATGGTCTGTCTAGTGCAAGTGTTCTGTGTGATAATTCTCTAAGCAAAATCTCACTTCATTTTCTAATTTTTTTAGAAAAGAAAACCAACCTGTTTCTTCTCAGAATGCTTTAGTTTTGTATATTTAAATTCATGAAAGTGTCCGTGGTTTTATTTATGTCTCTTTCCCTGTAATGACTAAAAAAATACTTAGTTTTCCCACAATATCTTTGTGCAGCTTCAGTTGTCAAGTGGTGTTTTGCTTAAATTGAAAAATATAGAACAAAACAGCAAGCTAGGGTTTAAAAATTACAGCTTGCTTCTGCAGCTGTTGTTTAAATCAGAAACGACCAGCAAATCCTTTTGCATCAGTTATACTAAATTTGTAACAGTCTATATTGCATGAAGTTGTTGGAAGTCTCTGGGGGTAAAGAAAGAGTAAGCCTAGCATAGAGGGAAGCGATTAAAGTTGCAATATCCTCTTTTGTGAGTGAAAAGAAAATATAGACCTCCCTTCTGGACCTAATCTAAGACTTTATAGGAAGGAGGAATACATTTGTAAAAATTTAATGGGAAACAAAGGGTTCAATTATTTTAGTTTTACCATGCAGAAATTTTACTGGCATTCTGGGAAAGTCTTATTTTTACTCATCACTATTGTTAAAATCCACACTTGAGCGAGTTTGAAAATGCATAGAAAATTGCTTCGTGTTTCTCCCCTCTCCTTTTTTTGTTTTAGAGGTTTAACAGGTATCTGCCCATGTGGTTTTATGATTTTAAATTATTCAGCTTATTTTAATTATTAAAATAATACATAGTGGTTTCAACAAGTGAAATAGCCTCATTCTCTTGAGATAATGTTTGTTAGCAGTCTGGGCTATAGTTTTATGCTATTGTTTTAAAAAACAACATCTAGGGTAAAAGCCATAATTTTGTGCTTTAAAACTTGTGTTCTGATGTGATTTCCAAAGTATTCCCCTCAAATGAGAGTGAAGGATAATACTTCATATGTTTCCAAATAAATAAAAATATTTATTATGTCTCACCCACCAAAAAAAAAAATTAAGTTTTTCTTAATTTTTGTCTGTCTTGCATGTGATTGTGTACCTTCTGGTAGGGTTTCCTCAAGATAAAAGGAGGACCTGTTGAGGGGAATTGAGCATGTAGATGCAGCAGTTCTGTGACTTGTCCATTCTTCAATGCCTGTCTCCTTTTCCAGTTTAATGTGGCAGCTGTGGTTATGGATATGCCAGCTGTTCTGTGAAGGGGTGTCCTGGCTCCTCCTTGCTTTAGGAGCAGCATTGGTTAAGGCACTTTCTTTTTTAAAAAAAGATTTTATTTGTTTTTAGGGAGGGAGAAAGAAAGGGAGAAAAATCGGTGTGCGAGAGACACATTGACTTGTTGCTTCCAGGGATCTGGTCCATAACCCAGGCATGTGCCCTGACTGGGAATTGAACGGGTGACCTTCGGTTTGCTGGACGACATTCAACCCACTGAGCCATACCAGTCAGGGCAAGGCCTTTTCTTGAGATTATCACATATGTACTTGCTGCAGGGTTGAAATTCTATGTGGTGATGATTTGTTTTATTTTTCTGTAATCGTTGGTCTGTTATCTTAAGGTGCTGAGAAAAAACTGGTTGTGAGGTCCACTTTTCTAAGTGGAAGACATATTTTCTTGTTTTTTCTCAACAAGATAAATTGAGATAGGAGTTGGTGAAAAGCACATGTTGATGCCAGATCCCTCTCCAGGGGCACTGAGAGGATGGAGGGTGATTTGGAAGAGAGGCTAAGGGGAAGGGACTAGTCAAAGAACATGTTTGAATGACCCACAGACATGGACAACGGTGTGGGGATGGACTGTGGGGGTGGGGGGACACGCTGGGCAGAGGAAGGCAAAGGGGGAAGAATTGGGACAACTGTAATAAAATAACAATAAACAAATCCTAAAAACAAAGCAAAACAAAGAGAGAGAGACTAGAGCTCCAACAGACACCCTGGTCCTGGGATTTGCTGGAGAGCCTCTCCCCGGGGTGAGTGGATTTGAAGGGGAAGAGTCCAGCAGCCCTCACCCTGGTCTGGGGGCCGCAGAGTGCCCGCAGCTGTCTCGGAGTGGACTGCAAAACCTAAGTGGGAAAGAGCCTCACAGAAAATATGTGCAGCTCCTGGGAGGAAGGTGGAAAACAATATCTTGCATCATTTATAGAGATAACTTTATTTAAAAACATGATGGAAATTGTTGATAAAAATTAGTATTGGAAGAATTTTGTTCCAAAACAAACTTAAAAAAAAAAACCTCAGGTTTAATTCTTGACATAGACATTGTTTTAAACTTTTGGTAGGTAAAGCAACTCCCTCAATATGTAATAGTATTCCTTTGAAATCTGTTGTGAGAAGTACCTGTTTTAAAAAAAAAGCAAATTAGGGATCTCAACATGATGGGCAAATTCATGCTGATATAGGAGCACCATGAGATTTCATTTGTCTTCCTAAAGTGTTTACAGTTATTTTACATAACCCACGGCTTATCCTAATGTTATACAAGGATAAAGACAAATCCACAGAAAACTGACAAGTATTTATTTTAGCCATTAGTATGAAGACCCATTCTGTTCAAGCTGTCTGTAAGAATCAAAGTCAATTTAAACTTAACTTTTCTACCCTGCACTTTTGCTCGGTTCTTTTGTGTGAGCCAACAGTTTTAAAGTGGTAATAAGAAAGATATAACAAGGGAGGCTGAACTCAGACAAACATTGAAGAACGTTTAGGTCATGGAAGGGATGATAAATTCATGGGTGTTGTCTCTTCTTTTACTTAGGATATTCCTGCCGGTTGGTATCACAGAATATGGCCCTTATCCTATTGAAGGAAGATTCTTTGGATGTAAGTAGTTTTTTAAAAGTTGCATTTGATGTAATGAAAATCTGTTTTTTTCCACTATGACTGATCATCAGGGTTTATTTTTTTACTAAACTATTGTAAAACTGTGTGTTTCTGTTTTGATGAATGAATGACATAAAGTCATATCTTTAAACACTAAAATAGTAAGCTTAGAACGTTGCTATGTGACAATACTTAATTTTATTCAACTAGAATTGGAATCGTGCATTTAAAATGGGGTAGTTTTCATCTGTTTTAACTTCTGGTTATGGTTTGTGTTAAGTGGTGATGGTTAATTCCAGTATTGGTTACCAAGGAGACTTGTAGGATTTCTTTCCAGTACAAACTTGAAATTAAAGATAATGTTCAAGTGTCAGAGTTGCTTAAATTTATATAGCGATAGGATACATTTGCAATAGTGATTCCCTGACACCCACTGCCACCAGCTCATATAGACCTGCGTGGCATGGTTCTCTGAGCGTTTTAGACCCGTACCCATCCCATCAAGGCCTAGAGCCACTGATGAGACCAGGGGAAGGAGCCCTTTAGGGGGTGACCAGTGATCTGGGAAGTGGTTTGATATGAAGATGTGAGCTAAACAATGAAAGTTATTTGTCAGGACTTTTAACAAGGGCGTGTTACTGGCAGGCACCCGCCACACAACTCTAGTCAGAATGTTTAAATGGCAA
This sequence comes from Micronycteris hirsuta, assembly GCA_004026765.1. NCBI lineage: Eukaryota > Metazoa > Chordata > Mammalia > Chiroptera > Phyllostomidae > Micronycteris > Micronycteris hirsuta. The sequence goes on along the minus strand of PVJI01001637.1, from coordinate 139,387 downwards.
CACTAGGTGCAGATGACAGGGTTAGTTACTGTTTTAAATGCAGGAGTATAATAGTACGGAGATTTCTGTACTAGCAAATTGGCGAGGCCATGGATCCTTCTGTGAAGGCCAAGGCCCTCTGTCCCTCGTCAGGACTCCAAAGGCAGGAGTCAGGGAGAGTCTGTGTGCCTTCAGGGCGCCGTTCGCTAGGTATCCCCACTCTGGGTCCAGGGCTTTGGGATTTATTTCAATGTGCCGCTTTTCCTTCAGTGTCTCTGCCGGCAGGAAGCCCAGAAGTCTCAGGTCATCCCTCCTCGCCTGGACCCTGACGCTCCTGCGCCCTGGGCTCCTGCGGAAACTTCCTCTCCCCAGTGTTCCTGTCTCCCCAGCGCTCCCCATCCCGCGGGCCTTTATTTTTCTCTGCAGAACTTTTCACCTTTGGAACTAATGTGTATTATTAACATAGAATTACTATATAAAATATATAATAATATTATACATTATAATGTAATATAGGATTATAAAAAGGTACCATAAGATTTACCCTCTTAACCATTTTTAAGTGTATAGTTCAGTGGTTTTATATATGTTCATATTGTACCGCCATCACCACCATCCTCTCCGGAACTCTTTTCATCGTACAAAACTGAAACTCTATACCCCCCCTTAAGCAACCTCCCCACTTCCTACCCCCAAATTCCTGGTAGCCACCACTGTACTTACTATCTTTACAAGTCTGACTAAGATTCTGGTATACCATATAAGTGAAATCACCCAGCATTTGTCTTTCTGTGACTGGCTTAATTCACTTAGCAAACTGTCCTTAAGGTTCATCCACGTTGAAGAATTTGCTTTTTTTTTAAGGCTGAATAATCATTCATTGTATGTATGTGCCACATTTTGTTTATCCAGTTATTTGTCAAGGGACATGGGTTGCTTCTGCCTTTTGGCTACTGTGAGTAATGTTGCTCTGCAGATGGGTGACAGATACCTCTGTGAGACCCTTCCATTTTCTTGGCCATACTATACCCAGAAGTATAAGTGCTGGATCATACGGTGATTTTATGTTTAACTCTTGGAGGCACTGCCACATTATTTTACATTCCCACCAGCAGTGCACCAGTGTTTCCATTTCTCCATATCCTCACTAACACCGTTCTTTTCTTTTACTAAAAATTTAAAAAATATTTTTGATGTTAGCATTCTGAGGGTGTGAGGTGATGTCTCATTGTGTTTTGATTTACATTTTCTTAATAATTAGTGATGTGGAGCATCTTTTCAGGTACTCATCGGCCCTTTGTATGTCATCTAAGAGAAAAAAAATTCAACCCCATTTTTTAGATCAGGTTGGTTGTTTTTTTTTCCTTGTGAAATACTTCATATTTTACTTTTAACCCTCTAGTTCCTTAGAACATAAGGTCCATGGAGCAAAACTCTGATTTATTTTTTTCATTGGGCATTTTTACCTTCGGGACAGTGTCTTGCACAAATTAGGTACTCAGTAAATGTTTAAAGGGAATAAATGGACAAACTTAAGATAATTTTCCAGTTACCAGTTAGAACTTCTATGTAAAAGCTCATGCCGATGAGGCAGGGGCTCCGGTTGCTGTGCTGGGCCAAGGGCAAGCCAGCATTAGGAGGAAATCAAAAGTGAAAAAGCTGAAACGGCACACTGGCAGGCAGCGGAGTGGAGTGCCGGTGCAGAGAAGTGTGCAGAGCCCTTGGATGAGTCCACTTTGGGTTTCTGTACCCAGAACCCCCTTATTTCCTGATGATTTCCAGTTCTAAGGCCACCACAGTCTTAAAATAAACCTCTTTTTCTGAGGTGACGCAGACGTGAGCCTGTACTTTCCTTCTATACCAGGTGTTCTCTGGAATCTAAGACACGGACTTTGATTCCGCACAGCAGTACCCAGCGTACAGCCCTGACTGAGACATTTGGTTTGCCTTGGCCAAGGGGTGATCTCTGTAGCCAAACAGTGTTCTATGGGTGTGTGCCTGGTTTCCCGTGGTCACCTGTTAAGAATGCTTCTTCCTTACCCAGTTTTGAACATCTTTCAGTACAATGACTTTAATGTACTCAGCATCTGTTGAGCAGAGGTGCAATTGCTATGTACTTTTTCTGTTCTTCACTCAAAGGGGGCACTCCATATTTCTGACTGAAGTCCTTCTCCTCCCCTTCTACCTCCTCTTCTTCTTCCCCCTTATTCTTTAATTGGGTTAAAGGCATTCCTATTCTTATTAAAATTTCACTTGGTGGTTGTGGAATAAAAGCAAAGTGCTATGGCAATAAATTAGATATATAGTTGGTTCTAGCAAAGCTCCCACTTCAGTTTTTGATGTTACTGGGCTCTGATGGTGAAGCAGAGAAGACAGAGACAAAGGAAATGGTCCAAGACCCAGAATCATTGGGCCTGGCTTCCCTGACTGTATCGCTCATATAAATGTGAGGAGAATGAAGGGGCTCACCTCGAGACCCAGAGCTGGCACTTGTCACCTTCACTTGTCCAGGCTAGGACTCCAAAATGCTTATAAATAATTCAGATTCATCTCTCTGTTTTGGGGTTTTCAGCTGTTGCCAAAATAAGGTCCATGCTCTTAGATATAGATGGGATCAGTGGTCTTTGAAATAAGGATTGAGTGTGTGGTGGTGCACACCCCAGGGAGGCACTAGATGATTATATGTTAGAAGAAAATGTGATTTTGTTTTTGTAGGTTAAAAAAAAAGGTACTAAGAAATCAGCTTTATTGATAATAACATGTGGATGGCCATTGGCACACGCAGCCCTTATTTCTGGCATACTGACCAGAAGCGGGGCTAGGAGGAATGGGGGGCAGGAGGGGCGGCATGGAGTTCCGCGTGTAAGAAGGGCTAACGCTGGAGCTCATGCTCTTGTGTTTGCTTTTAGCCCATTGTAAAACATTGCCAGCTATGTGCACTTGTTAAATGGACTTGTGGACTACACTTAGTTTTGGTTAAACCAACTCTCATAAGGTGATGGCTTAAAAGGGTTCCTATTTTTTTAAAAAGTGGAATTGAGATAATAACTAGCGTAGACAGAAGCCACAGCAATATAGCATTGCTTGACCTGTGTGCTAGTTAAAGTTTTCCTTCGGCTACTTGATGAGTTAAAACAAGGATCACATCTGACAAGTTAAACAAATTTCAAAATTACCCACAGGCTATTGTCATTAATCATGAATCTTGCCCTAGATGTATGTGGTATCTTCAAATAGAAGCTGTGGCAATATGAAACCATTTTGGAATTAGTGACACTTTAAAAACTAAGAATCCTAAGTATGAGAATAAAAATCAACAGTTTTATTAGCAGTTAAAAAACATGTAATATTCAAATCAGCTACTGTTTGAAGTTTCACAAAACCTACCACTAGCTATTGAATAGCTGCCTTTTGGTATTTGGTAGTAAAAGACAAAGAGTGCCAAGCCATTTGGGGGGCATTGTTTTCCTGCTGCAATAATATAGAGAAAATAACACGGCAACAATTAAAATGTACATACATGTACATGGATAAGAGACCAATAGACAACCTTGCTAGGAAAAATCTAAGAAACAATTGGTTAAGCAAATTATGAAAAATAGGAGATTTGTTACATACCTGGGTGGAAGAGTATCTATTTCTAACATGTGTTAACTTACGGACCACACCAGTGGTTTTCAGTTGGTATGCCGCAGGAATTTTTAGAACGTGCAGCACCTGAGTAGTCAGAGGCACTGACATTTTACCTTAGATTGTCAAATAAAAAAATGACCATAGCCACCTTGACCGGTGTGACTCAATTGGTTGGGCATCGTCCTGCAAAGCGAAAGGTTGCCCGTTCAATGCCTGGGTTGTGAATTTGGTCCGCAGTTGGGGGCTTGTTCAAGAGGCAACCGATTGATGTTTTTCTCTCACATAGATGTTTCCCTCTCTCTCTTTCTCTTTCCTCCCCCTCCCCCTCTCTCTAAAAATAAATTTAAAAAATATTTAAAAAAATGACAACAGCTAATACAACAACAGCCATCTGGTGTGAATGGATCAAAATTATGCCTGTTTTTTGGGTCAGGTTGGCAAACAATATGTTTTTGGTATGCCACAGAATTTAGTTATATGAATTTAGAATTCATAAAACATAATTTTAGAATTTAGTGATTAGTTTATGTGTGCTATGAGATGAAAAAGGTTGAAAATCACTGAAATACACACACAAACTAGTATTTTTTCTGAGTCATTAAAACAAAGATGTATTGGTAACAATATATTCTTCTAAGCAAAATATTAATTCTTTAACAGAAAATGTTTTATGAAATAAGTATGTGTGATCACTGATGGAAAGAATTCTTGGGAATAAGAACAAAATCTTGTAAAATTTATTACCAACATCTGTGGTGGAGACTACCTTTCTCAGCTTTTCTGTGGCTGGATGTGGCGGTGAGATTTAATCATCCCTGGTGGAATGTGAATAGGAGTGAGGTGGGAAATTTCTGTATTACCCATTGGAAAGGAAATCTCTTGCCCCCATTTCTCAGCTCTTCCCATATTTTTGGCTGCAAATGGCACAGCTGGAGCAACTGTGGAAGTTATGGACTTGAGGGAGCTCCATATGAGGACAGCCGAGCTACTTCACTACGTTAGTCTCTGTGTGACTGTGAAGAACAGAATCCATAGATTTCCTTTGTGTGTGTGTGTGTGAGAAAGTTCTATAGTTTGAAATATTGCATGGCGGGGTCTCTGTCTAGCTTCATAAAACAGAATCTGTAACTAAAAGTAATGTCATCACAGGGTCTTTCAGCATGGCGTAGGGCTGTCCTCGGAGAGAGATGAGGAAGGTCCACCTCTGCTGGCAAAGAAGAGAGAATGGGATTTGAGGGTCGAGGGATTTGGATCCGTTCAAATTAATACAGGTGCCCTCATGCAAGTTACTACGGGCCCGCTCTTTTTCAGTCATTGTCCTAGCTCCCAGGGGAAGAGACCTGGTGAGTCTGTGACTACAACATTCATCGGATTTTACAATGTATTTCCATTATCCCATGTAGTTCCCTGGTGTCCCTTGGCAATCAACCCCCCTCATCCCTAGGCAACCACAGATCTGCTTTCTGTGACAATGAAGTAATTATGCTTGTCCTAAAATTTTATGTGAATGGAACCAAGCAGTAGACTCTGTTTTTGTCTGGCTTTTTTTCATTCAACATAGTTATAGTGATGTCATCTTTGTTGCTACATGTATCATTAGTTCATTCTTCTTGCTGAGTAGTATTAGGTTGTATGGATGTACCACATTTGTTTATTCATTCATCTGTTGAGGGACATTTCAGTGATTTTCAATGAGACTTTCTTATACAATTTTTTGGAAGGACGCATGTTTTTATTTCTCTTGGATAAATACCTAGGAGTGGTGTTGTTCTAAGCTGATAAATTTGTGGTAGTATGTTACATAGCAATAGAAAACTAATACCAGTATCTTTTGAAGAGCAGAAGATTTTAATTTTGTTGAGATGATCCATTTTTTTGTGTGCGTGTGCATGAAATGAGGTAAAGCTTGAAGTCCAGGTTATTTCCCATATGGGTACCTAGTTTTTCCAGCACTATTTGTGAAAAACACTATTAGTTCCACATAGAATTACCTTGACACTTTTATTATAAATTGATTGCCCACACATATGTGTGACTCTATTTATAGACTCTGTAGTTGATTTCATTCATGTATATATGTGTCTCTATGCCCAATTCCACATTTTCATAATTGTAATAGCTTTATAGCAAGTGTTGAAGTCCTCCAACTTTGCTTTTTTCCCAGCATTGTTTTGGTTGTTCTAGGATCTTTGCATTTCTGTATACATTTTAGAATAAGCTTATTGATTTCTCCAAAAAGCCTACTGGAATATTTATGGAGATTACATTAGATCTATAGATAAATGTGGGTCATTTTGACACGTTAAAGGTATCGATATTTCCAATTCATGGACATGCTATATCTGTTATTTACTTAGGTCTTCTTTAATTTTTCTTACAATATTTTATAGTTTTCAGAATATAGGATTTGTACCTGTCAAAACTGTATTATTTTTCCCTAACTATAATGTATGAACCATTTGGTTCTTTCATTTCTTTTTATTATATTTATGTTTCCCTTTAGATACTTTAATATATTTATGATAGATCTTTTAAGTTTTTTCTCTGGCAATTCCGTTTCTCTATCTTTTCCAGGTTTGTTTACATCTTCTAATTTTTCTCTTGGCTGTAGGTCATGTTTTTCTGTCATTTTTTGTATCTAGTAATGTTTTATAATATGCTGGTTATTGTTAATATTTTGTTGTTAAGTATCTGGATTCTGTTATTTTCCTTGAAAGATTATTGAATTTTGGCAGACAGTTACTTGTGGGTTTATAGTAGCCTTTACAACTACTTTAACTTTACTACCAAGATGAGACTCTTTGGAGCTGCCGCCTAAGATCCTGTATATTCACTGTAGTTTTTACACTGTGGCTGGTTGGAACTTAAATATCTGCCAATTTTGCATGAGCTCTGGGAATGTTTACCTTACAGGCCTGAGAGTTGTTCGTTTGTTCGTTCATGTGTATATATATATATATGTGTGTGTATATATATACATATATATGTATATATATACCCTGCCCCCAAATTTCATGGTGTCTTCTCCTACACATGTATAACTTAGTATTTACTCAAAGATACAAGGTGATTCTTCAAGTTCTTTCTGTGTGTGGTTCCTCTCCAATATGCTGCCCTGCAAATTCCAACCACCTAGCATTCTCTAGCTCCAATTTCTGTCTTCTCATTCGTTATAATACCATACTCCACTGCTGTCTCTTTTCCCTGAATCACAATTTGAAAAGTAGCTCCAATAGAAAGCCTCAGCTATCATAAGGCTCACCTCACTAACTTCTCTTTTACAAAGGATCATAATTCTGTATTACCTATTGTCCAGTGTCTGAAAAACAGGTGTTTCAGGCATTCCCCCTTCCCAGTGTTCTAGTTGTTTACAAGTCTGGTATATCAACTTTTATTATACCTAGAAGTGGAACTTGAGTAATCCACTTCTGCCTCTGTCAGGTCATCTTTGATAAGTACTAATTTCATGTTCATAGGTCTGCACCACTTAGATTTTTTTTTTTTTTTTTGGTAATGATTTACTGCTCTTAGAGTTGACCAGTTGTTTCTGGGCTTGAGAACTCTAGGGAAATAGCTGGGTCAGGAAAAGAATACTAGAGTAGAGTGTCAGTATCACCTCTGGGGTCCGAGGTGGAAGCAGGAGGACGACTGGAAGGGCAAAGAAAGAACATGATGGATGATCATCTAAGAAACTGTTCTGGGACTTCTTGCCTTGGACAACAAGCACCTTTTTTTCCACTGGTGATAAGACCATATCACTGCTTTTAAAGCCAAGCAGGTAAAAGAGTTCATCGTTGTTTCCCATCTTTAAACTGTTTCTTAGAGCTGCTTTTGGTACAAGATACAGGAACAGTTGGAGTTCAGTGCAGGAAGTTGTGACAGTCCTATATGATCAGGACATAAATGCCACACCTGTTATTTGAACAGAGAGGTTAAATGCACAGAGTTGTGAATTAAGTATCGAATTGTTAATTGGGCAAATGATAGTATAAAAAGAAAATAGTAGGCAGTGGTGGGCAAATTACAACCCTCAAGAGAAATCTGAACCAGCAACATTTTTTGCAAACCAAGTTTTATTGAACACAGCCATCCCCATACACACTGCCTATGGCTGCTTTTGTACTACCATGGTAGACTTCAGTAGTTGAGACAGACACTTTGTGCCCACAAACTCTAAAACATTTACTCTCTTGTCCTTTTTGGAAATAGTTTGCCCTGCTCTAAGGTATCTTGTGGTAGGAACTGAGGGAAGCCGCTATCACTGCTAGGGCTGAGGGAACAGAGGGAAGAGATTGGAATTATTAAGACTTGTAGACTTCAAAGAGGAGTTTATCAAAGCTGACACTGAAATCTCTAGTGAAGACAAGATGCTTGGCTGCTCTAGTGTCTCTGCATTTGGGGTGGAAGACAGTGAAGATAGTTTTGCAAGTGTTGGAAAATCTGAAAACTGGATTCATCTTCTGCTATGGAAAGGAACTGTGCTGCCAGGGTGAAGGGGTGGCCCTCAGGGAAGCTGCAAGCAGAGAGCCCACAGAAGGCAAATAGGAGGAGCAAGTCTTTTTCCCACCTCCAGATTGGCAGCCACTCTCTTGCCTCTCCTGCTGGTGGAGCCTAGCAGGGAGCCCGATGCCAAGTCAAGAATATGGTTTTTGGAGTTCCTGCTCTGGTATCGCAAGCTGAATGCAGAAGGTGGGTTCAGGCTGATAGGTGTTAACCTAATAACTGTCACAAAAACTAATTACAAATATAAAAGAAGTTAAAACAGGAAATTAGGTGCTCATCAAATTATTGGAAAAGCTGAAGAAGCAGAAGTCAGTGTGTCTTAGGTAGGCTTCAAGTTCATGCCCCTGCCACTTTATCCCCAAGGTCAGGACACTGTTGCTGCTGCCCAGGAGACTTCAGAAAGTCACTAGTGATGCTCCAGCTTCCCTAAACCTATGAAATCAGTAAACATTATCTAGCACGGGCTCATTTATAGGCAAGAAGTAGGAACCAGGAGAGCACAAATGGTATAGAAGCTCATTGGTGTGATTGATTTATAAAATTTAGACCTTTAATATAGAGCAGATTCTTTACAGAATTTTGTAATGACATGTGCAGTGACCATAAACATCTTGTGGACCACTCAGAAGTTTACCCTTTTCTTTCTATTGTTGTTTGTTCTCATGGCAAAACACTTAACATTTGTCAGACTTTATGGTGATGACAGCTGGCCTAATGGTTAGGCAGCAGACTCTAGAATGCCTGACTGGGCTCAAATCCGGCTCTTTGTGCTGAGAAAAGTCTTTGACCTACAATAAATTCTCATAGTAAGTCACAGTTACTATTTACTTTCAGTTTTTCTCTTACAAAAGTTTTCTAATTGATTCTTTTCTCTGATGACAGGTGACTCCATGATAGCTTCAAATAAATTTAAAATATGTAAAGGCATGTACATATACATACCCACAGACATACTGTTGCCATTTGTTGTTTTAAGATAAAGGGGATAATGTAGTATAGAGAGGCCTTTTTTTTTTTGTATAGAGAAAACACTTTGAAAAGATGGAGATGGGCAAAGGGGAGATACAGCGGGATGGAAAGAGACTTAGCTTGGGGAGTGGGTGCACGGTGCAGTGTGCAAATGATGCTTTATTGAGTCGTATGCTTGAAATCTGTATGGTTTAATAACCAGTGCCACCCCAAGTAAACTCAATAAAAATAATAACTATTTTTAGAAATGCTTGTATTTTTATGTTCTTTTATTGCAGAAAATGTGGGTCATGTATCTTCAGCAGTGGACTGAGCAACCTCTCAAGTAACAAAAGCTCATGTCTGTTGAGTGCTTATTCGTGAGCACCTGGCACTTTACCTGAGTTCTCTCTCTTAATCCTCTTAGCAGCTCTTCAAGGTAGTGAAATTTTCTTTTTCAAGGTGGTGCTAAAATATTTGTTGAAAATTTCCATTTTTCCTACCATACTGGTGATAAATTTCTAATATTTACCTACTTGGTATAGCTGTATTTTTTTAATATATTTTATTGATTATGCTATTACAATTGTCCCATTTTCTCCCCTTTCTTCCCCTCCACCCCCACCCCCCCATTCCCCGCCCTTTAGTTTTTGTCCGTAGGTCATACACATAAGTTCTTTGGCTTCTACATTTCCTATACTATTCTTAACCTCCCCCTGTCTGTTTTCTACCTACCATTTATGCTACTTATTCTCTGCACCTTTTCCCCCTCTCTCCCCCTCCCACTCCCCTGTTGATATCCCTCCATGCCTTATATAAATCCCTTTAACATTTCATATAATAAAGGCTGGGTGTTGATAAACTCCTTGAACTTGACCTTATCTGAGAAGCACTTTATCTGCCCTTCCATTCTAAATGATAGCTTTGCTGGATAGAGTATTCCTGGATGTAGGTCCTTGCCTTTCATGACTTGGAATACTTCTCTCCAGCCCCTTCTTGCCTGCAAGGTCTCTTCTGAGAAATCAGCTGACAGTCTTAAGGGAATTCCTTTGTAGGTAACTGTCTCCTTTTCTCTTGCTGCTTCTGAGATTCTCTCCTTATTTTTAATCTTGGGTAATGTAATCATGATGTGTCTTGGTGTGTTCCTCCTTGGGTCCAACTTCTTTGGGACTCTCTGAGCTTCCTGGACTTCCTGAAAATCTATTTCCTTCACCAGCTTGGGGATGTTCTCCTTCATTATCTGTTCAAATAAGTTTTCAATCCCTTGGTCTTCCTCTTCTCCTTCTGGCACCCCTATGACTCGGATGTTGGGATGTTTAAAGATGTCCTGGAGATTCCTGAGCCTCTCCTCAGTTTTTTGAACTCTTGTTTCTTCATTCTTTTCTGGTTGGGTGTTTTCTTCTTTCTGCTGGTCCACTCTGTTGATTTGAGTCCCAGTTTCCTTCTCATCCCTTCTCATTTGTTCAAGTAATTGTGACAGTTGCGGCACTCTTTCTTCAAATTCTGTGAGCATCCTGATTACCAGTGCTTTGAACTGTGCATCTGATAGGTTGGCTATCTCTTCGTCACTTAGTTGTATTTTTTCTGGAGCTTTGATTTGTTCTTTCATTTGGGCCATTTTTTTTTTCTTGGTGCGCCTGTTACTTCAAGGGGCGGAGCCTTAGGTGTTCACCAGGGCGGGGTAACCCATGTCGTCCTGTTGTGATGCTCTCTGTGGGGGTGGGGCCTGAGAGAACAAGGGCGCTTGCTCTGTTCTCCGCTCTTCCCCAGCTACCCACAAGCAAATTGGGTCCTTCTTTGCTGGCTCCGGGGTGAGTGGACGGGCCTACACAGTTCCAAGTCCCTGTGGGTCTCCCCAATGAACTCTCCTGTGATGCTGGGAGTTCCTCCTGCTGCCGCCTCAACCCCCACAGGTGCATTCAATCGGTGGTTTGAGGCTTTATTTCCCTGCGTTGGTGGGCTGCGTGGTCTGTTCCGCTCCCCAGCTTTTCCTTCCAGTTTATCTGTGCAAGAATGAGGGACCACCCAGTCCACCAGTCTCAGCCCCCGTTCTGCCAAGTGCGCCCACCGTGTTTTGGCCAGGTGCCCCTGCCACGGGCCTCTCCGGGCAGCTGGAGCGTTGCCAGTACCACTCCACAAACCGCGTCTTGCCGAGTACTCTCCACCTGGCTCCACCCCGCTACTGGTCTGGGTGAACATGTCTTCTTTAACTCCTTGGCTGTCGGACTTCCACTCAATTCAGTTTTCTGTCAGATCTGGCTGTTTTTGTTTTTTAAATTGTTGTTTTTCCTCTTTTGTTTGTGTGAGGAGGCACAGTGTGTCTACCTACGCCTCCATCTTGGCCGGAAGTCCTGTATTTTTTATTCAACATCTTTTGTGGAGGTAGGAAGATTGTAGTATATTAGAAATGTTACTTGAGCAATTTTTTTCCTGATTTAATTTTATTCATGTTCAGTTAATCTTTTTAGTATTTTGAAGGTACTTACTTTTAAAGGGCAGAGAGACTACTAAGAAAACTTTTCTGTTGTTGTATGTTAGTAATAAGTGTTATTGAGGAATATAAAGCAAGATGTGGGAAGCATGAAAATCAGGGAGAGCAGAGATTACTATGTCATATACAATGGTTAGGGAAATTCTCCCTAATATAAGATGGTATTTGAGCAGACTTGAAGGAAGGGAGCCATGGGGCTGTCTGGATAGGGGACTGCACATTTCAATTTGTGTTGTCACCAGAGAGGGACCAAGACTAAGGTGGGTCTGCTCCAGCACAGTCTAGAATGTGTGGGTTCTTGACTTGGAGCAGCAAAGATTTTGTGACACAATTTTGAGAGTACATTTATTAAAGTTGGGGACACTGAAACAAAGGAAAGGCTTAAGACAGAAGAGGCAAGATCACAGCAACGGGATTGAGCCTAGAGGCCGGAAATGAAGTCATAGTAACAGAAGTGAGCCACACTGGGCTGTGTGGACTCAGTAAATGAAGTTATAGAGACAAAAGGAGGACCCTTGAAGAGAGGTTTAGGGAGTTAGCCTGGGACAAGCTGCTACTGTCCACTGCTCCCCTGGTCGAAGTCTTATGGGGACCCTTAGAGCTCAGGAGAAAGAAAGCAAAAGTACATACCTGAGAAGAGAGGGGTGTGGGCATGCTCAAGAGGGAGCTCACACTAGGTCCTTTGTCTTGAGGGTTCTCACTGTTTCCTGAAGGCGGGAGTTTTAGGGGAGGTCTCAGGAGATGGTATGAACAAAATATTTAACAGCTTCCCAGTTGTTCTCTTTAATATGCTGATGCACCAAAATGAGCATATAGGGGATTTTGGGATCATTCTCCCATCAACTTCACTGTTTTACTTTTACCTTGGATTTGTCTCTAATTTTCTTTGGCTCTAATTTATCCTCTGATTTCATCTTTTCTGGGGTTTGGCTGGTACTAATGGCACCAACTGGGTCTCTGTTATCTCTCTCCCTGACTAGGGTGATTTAAGCTACTCATTCTCTTGTTGGGAAGGAGAGGTGTAAACCATCTGCTCCTAAGTGTCTTGGTTAGGGAAGGTAAGATCTTGTGATTTATTAGCAAGCTATTAATTGCTTGGCCTTGTTTAACTATCTTGTCTCAGTTTCATTCCACTTGCCAAGGAATTTTTCTATCATCTTAGTATCCTGCCTTAGTCTGGGATAGTTTGTTTATGCCAATTGTCCTGGCATAATGTTAAGGTGCTCCTTATGACTCTCCAAAGTATCCTGGTTTGGATGGTTAAAAATGTCAGCAGCCTGTACCTGGGAGGTAGTGTCCCAGGAAGGTGTTCACAAAGTACAAAGACCCAAGGCTGATGCATTTCTCTATTTGAGCAGTCTGTGGCTGTAGTGTAGTGAGGGAGGGAGAGAGTGGGATATGTGTGGAGTGGATGAGGTGGAGTGGAGTGGAACGGAGTAGAGTGGGTGATGGGGAGCATGGAGTCAAGTGGAGTGCATATGGAATGGAGTGGGTGAGGAGGAGAGGGGCAGGGGGAGTCGGAGAAATAGTAGGGACTTTACCTTGTCATCCAGTAAGTCATTGTTATGACTTGACTTTATTCTGATTGAAATTGGTAGTCATTGGTAGAATCTGAGCAGAAGAGTGATATGATGTGATATGCCTTTTAAAAGGGTATCTAGCTGCTGGGGTAGATGTAGCCTAGAAGGAGGTGAGGGCAGAAACAGAGAATCCAGTTAACAGGCCATTGCACTAATCCAGGTAGGAGATGCTGGTGAAGGTTAGATCAGGGTGTCATCAGTACTGGTGATGGGAGGTGGTGAGAATCTGGGTATATAGTATTTTCACCATAAAGCTGGCAGGATTTGCTGATATATTGAATGTGAAATATAAGAAGTTAAGATTTTAAGGGTTTGGATCTTAGCAACTGGAAGGATTGAGTTGCTGCTTCCAAGATGAAGACTGTGGGTGGTGGGGGGAATCGGGCATCTTTTTGGATGTGTTAGGGTTCAGAAGGCTATTAGATACTGCCAGGCTGTTGAATATGTAAGTATGGCAGTTCAGGAGAGAAGGGTAGGATGGAGGGAGATTCTTGAGAGTAGTCAGTGTATAGTTTTTAAAACTATGATACTTGATGAGACTCCCAGGATTGATTGGAGATAGTGAAGAGGTTGAGAATTGAGCTCTAGGGATACTTTCTTTTTCTTTTTTTACTCAGGTATTTAATTTTTTAAAATATATTTTATTGATTATTATAGTTGTCCCATTTTTCTCCCCTTTATTCCCATCTTCCCTGTACCCTCCTGCCCGCCACCCCACCTGCCATCATTCCCCCACCTTAGTTCATGTCCATGGGTCATACGTATAAGTTCTTTGGCCTCTCCATTTCCTATACTATTCTTAGCCTCCCCCTGTCTATTTCGTACCTACCATTTATGCTTCTTATTTCCTGTACCTTTCCCCTGTTCTCCCCACTCCCCCTCCCTGCTGATAACTCTTCATGTGATCTCCATTTCTGTGATTCTGTTCCTGTTCTAGGTGTTTGCTTAGTTCGTTTTTGTTTTTGTTTTTTAAGGTTTGGTTGTTGATAGTTGTAAGTTTGTTGTCATTTTACTGTTCATATTTTTTATCTTCTTTTTCTTAGATAAGTTCCTTTAACATTTCGTATAATAAGGTCTCGGTGATGATGAAATCCTTTAAGTTGACCTTATCTGGGAAGCACTTCATCTGCCCTTCCTTTCCAAATGATAGCTTTGCTGGATAGAGTAATCTTGGATGTAGGTCCTTGCCTTTCATGACTTGGAATACTTCTTTCCAGCCCCTTCTTGTCTGTAAGGTTTCTTTTGTGAAATCAGCTGATAGTCTTACGGGAGCTCTTTTGTAGGTAACTGTCTCCTTTTCTCTTGCAGCTTTTAAGATTCTCTCCTTATCTTTCATCTTGGATGACATAATTATGATGTGCCTTGGTGTGTGCTTCCTTGGGTCCATCTTTTTCGGGACTCTCTGAGCTTCTTGGATTTCTTGGAAATATGCTTCCTTTGGCAGATTAGTGAACTTCTCCTTCATTATGTTTTCAAATAAGTTTTCAATTTCTTGCTCTTCCTTTTCTCCTCTGGCACCTCCAGGGATACTTTCTTGTTTAAAAACTTGGGAGATGAAAGCCAGGAAAGGAGACCAAGAGGGTGTGACCATTGAGGTAGATGGAAAAACAAGAGGTTGGTATCTTGGAAACCAAATAGAATAAAGTCTTTCAAGAATGAGGGAAGGAACAGCTGCTCTATAGCTACAGTGATGAAGTCTGGAAATTATTGTTTTAGCATTGTGGAGTTTATTGGTGACCTTTCAGGAGCTGTTTGGAGGAAGTTGTGGGGTTGGATGCCTGATTGGGGTGGGTTCAAAAATTAGGTGGAGAAGAATTGGAGAAGGCAAGTGTGTATGGAGACTTCTGTGAGTTTTGCTGAAACTTTTGATAGATCTGTGGGTGGTGTGGTCATCTATTTCCTTATTCTAATGGAAAATTAATGAGCAACTTTATTGTCCTATAAGTGTACCATGAACCATCATTTTAAAAAATAGATTCTACCAATAAGAAGAATATACTTTTATTAGCACTTTCTCTGTTTAAGTGAAAGAGGTGGATGTTTGTTACTAATGATCTTGAAATAATCAATTGATTCAATCAGAACTTTAAACTTAATTTTTACTCTATGAACAGAACTATACTGTTTATAATCTAACAATTGTATTTTTACTTATGTTTTTTCACAAAACAGAACTGGTAATACTTTTTTGTTCTACTGTAGCTACAACTTAAAAAATCATTCCCGTCTGATGTGTTTATTTATGATACATGGTCCATGTCTCTGTGTTCCAGCTTTGGGAGAGACGGTCAGTGCAGAAGTCTTTGTCCACCGCTCATGCTAGTGGGCATCCTGGAAATCATCAAAAGCGTAGAGTGACAGACAGGCACAACCTGACAGGAAGCCTGATGATTCTTATTACTACTGGCTTCTGAAGTGAAGAAAATCAGTAATTGCTTAGTGTATCATAAAGATATCTCATGAAAAAACGCTTCATGTCAACAGTGAGGGAAGTTAGAAGGCTGAGAAAACAACTTACTTTGCTGTGACAAAGCAGGCAAGGTAGTATAAGAGAAAAATTATTACATTGGAGGCTTAAGTCCACCAAGTTCCTTCATCAGTGAAGTTTATTCTGTGGTCAAGTTTCTAAGTACTGTTGTTCCTATATAAAGTAACACATAGAATTGGGCATGTTTTGTTTGGAATGACTTCCAAGATGTATCTAAGACAGAACCTTTGATGTAGTTCACTTGATTAATGGGAGCGTAATCATCAAGCTTTGTTCTGGGGATAATTTAGATTTTCTGGCAATCTAAGTTTTAAATATCGTTTACCCTCTTGTAAAAATGACTCAACCCATTAATGTAAAAAAATAGATGTAAATTAGAGTAAAACATATAAAGTTACTTGGAATTCTATTGCCCAAATAACTACTTTAAAATCTGGGTAATAGCCTAAGACCTTTTTTTGTGGGACAAGCAGAAACATATATTTTATATCCATAAATGCCTAAAAATAGATATAGAAACTATCAATTTTAAATATCTTGAAGAGCCACAATGTGGCTAGTGGCTACCATACCAGGCAGCACAGAGTAGATCTTTTTCAGTCCCTAAGCAGGGGTCAGCAAACTCTGGCCATTGGGCCAAATTCAGCTTCCCATCTGCACCTGTTTGTGTGAATAAAGTTTTATTGGAACTCAGCCAGGTACATTCATTCATGCATTGTCAGTGGCTGCTTTAGTGCTGCTGTGGCAGAGTTGGGTAGTTGTAACACAGAACAACGGCCCATAGATGTTACTACCTGATTCTTTACACGATGTCTTTTGACTCCTGCCCTGTCTGATCAAGGGGAGAAAGTTCTAGTTCTGTTGTCTGCTGTTGCTGCATCTTCTAAAACAAGGTTTTTTGACATTTAATAATTAGCATTATGAGAGAAATGGAATCTATGGCTAATTTGTGGAGATAGAGTTAGAAATAAATAGGTTCTCTGCTACAGGTTTTGCACAGCCTTTAAACACGTTTGCTGAATGTCAGAGGGGGATGGTACAGAGTATTTTGTTAACCAAACTTATTAACCTCTGAATTTTTTTTTTTTGGATGAGTAACTCTCATGATAAGCAACACGAATTTAGGAATGCTGCTTTTAAAATCAATAGTTTTTCTTCTTGACAGGTGATGGTAAAGCAAAAACATATGAAAGAGAATGCCCAGCCTAAGAAAATTATGTTTAATTTCTGAATTTATATTAAATTAACAGATATTTAAGAACTTTTATTAGGCCAGGCAGGTTGCTAGGATTATAGACATAGCAATAAATGACAGCATATTCTCTCCTACCCTTAGGTTTTTATTTTAGCTGAACAAATAGCCACTATATCTTGACTTATATGATTAAAGTTCTTGTTGTGATAATTGTCACAAAGGCAAAGTATACGGCGCTCTACGTTATGCAGTGCTACATAGCTAGGCAAGGGTTGGCATTTTTCCTGTAAAGGACCAGATAGTAAATAGCTTAGGCTTTGTGTGCGATATGCTCTATCTAGGTCACAACTATTCAGTTCTCTGTTGTGATAAGAAAGCAGCCGTAGATCACACACACACACACACATCCTACATACATTGTGTGTGGATGAGTGTGCCATTCATAAATATATACGTATATGTCTCCCTGCATGCAAATTCTTCTCGTTTGCCAAAAACGACCGTACAAGTCATAAACTTATAAAGAAAGTCTCAACAAAATTTCAGAGACTTAGTTCTTTTTCAGCTAATGTTCTGTGAAGACAGTGCACTGAACCAACAAATCCGTGATTAAAGAAAAAAGACCATTATAAAAATCTGTGCACTTGGAAATTTTACAACTATACTTATAAATAATTCAGGAGTCAAAGAGGAAATCAAATTAGAAATTAGAAAATACTTAGGACTGAATTATTAAAAAATACTTTGCATCAAAAATCATGAGATGAATATTCCAGAGAGAGAAATTTGTAGCACTGTTGATTATGTTATAAAGGAAGAAAGCCTTAAAGTTTATGATTTACACATGTGATTTAAGATATTAGTCAATGAACAAGAGAAGATCAACAAAACCACAAGGAAATTCTTTTAAAAAACTTAGGTAAACACAAGCAAAGCATACTAGGCATGAGAAAAGAGAAAAAGCTGCAGGTGGAGAGAACTAGAATAATATGAAAACACTATGAATAACTTTATATAAATAAATTTGAAGCTTTGACAAAATGGGTAATTACCTAGGAAAAATATCACTTTCAGAATCCGACTCCAGATATAGAAAGCTTGAATAACCTACCACCATTAAAGTGGCATCACTACTTCTAATTTTTCCTACATAAAGAACACCAGACACCCTCGTGATGTTTACAGTATGGTTTTATCAAGCATTAAAGGAACAATTTTATACATTTCCAATTTTATACAAAATCTTCCAGAAGATAAGAAAAATATATTACAGTACTATGCAGTGTAGTTGATACTAATGTAACCTTCAAATCAAAACCATAGAATGAAAAAGAAAAATTGGAGGACAATCTGAGCTGTGAATTGAGAGGTAAAGTTCTTTAGTAAAAACTGATAAACTAAATCTAATAATGTAAAAAAAATTCATACATTGTGATCTAACCGAATTTAATTCCAGGAATGTAAGTAAGCATATTTTCTTTAGAAAAGTATGTTGTTAATATATTTTTCCTCATTAATAGATACAAGAAAAAAAACATATAATCATCTAATTAAATGCAGGGAAAAAATCCAAAACGTTTGCACTTATTTACAATTAACCGACATAGCCACAGACCTTTATCCTGGGCCAGGGGTGGACTTCTTCAGCCCGATAGGGTGCGCCTGCCGAAGCGCCTGTCGGACGTCGTGCTTCACGGTCGAGTGACGGGATCATTCCAGGTGAAGCACGGATGGGACAGGCGAGTTACCTGCCGGTTGTCCTTTGTGACGTTGTGCTGACTGTGCGAGCTCCAGCGTGACAAGATGGAGAAGCCAGATCAAAGTCGCTAAGGGTTAAAATAGAGACAACGTTTGTTAATATTATGATAATATGATTGTTTACATAGAAGATACAAGCAAATCAACAGATTAAGCATAGTTAGAGGTTAAGACAGATTACTAGATGTTTTTGTTTTTTTTTTAAAGATTTTATTTATTTATTTTTAGACAGAGGGGAAGGAAGGGGGAGAGAGGAGGAGAGAGAGAAATATCAATGTGTGGTTGCCTCTCATGTGGCTCCCATGAGGACCTGGCCTGCAACCCAGGCATGTGCCCTGACTGGGAATCGAACTGGCGACCCTTTGATTCCAAGCCCGCGTTCAATCCACTGAGCTACACCAGTCAGGGCTACTAGATGTTTTTTAAGAGACAAAACATTACAGGTAATTGTAGCACCTTCGTTCTCCGTTATCCCATTGTCTGAGAGAAATCTACTGTTGTGGAATGTTTTTCTGTCTTTGCCATCTATGTGTGTGTATCCATAAGCTATATATAAACTTGTCTGGGATTTTTCATTTTATGTAAATGTTGTATTTTATGTACCTTGGTACGGTTTACTTTTTTCACTCATGTTTTCGACATTTGTGTTGACGAATCTAGTTATAGTTAATTGCTATACAGTATTTAAAACTTAGTGGTAGACATTTTGAATTGTTTTCCACTTTTTATATTATCACAAGTGCTGCTGAGAACATTGGATGTACACATTTCTATGTTTGCATGTGGGAATCTCTCAGGTATGTGCCTAGAAATAGAAATTGTGCTACTTGAGATGTTTACCTTCAGTGCTACTAGGAATGCCTGGTTTCTCTCCAGAACAATTTTTCCTATCTCCCTTTCTTGAGGAGGGTGTGCAAGTTTCCATTGCTCCATATCCTGACCATCCACACAGATGCCCAGTCCTTAAGACAACAGAAATAAAGTCTGTCAGTTTTCTTTGCTGTATTTGCCAAAGGCTGAGGCTTGCCTTTTAGTGAAACTTACTCATACTGCTTCCTGGCTATGGAAGAAAGATTAGCAGCAGATTCTTTTACCCTGATTTATCACAGGTCTTCTGGAAATTGTGTGAAGAATTATGTTATCAATATTTGAAACATTGAAACATCGAAAAGTAAAGTTTAAGGATCTTGAATTCAGTATGCCCTACATAGCTTTTTGGTGGTCTTTCCCTTTTTTTTTCCTTGGTGGGTGAAATGGTGTCTAGAGCAACCCTTTTGTTCTAGATGTGTGAATGTGAACCCTTCCTTACTTCCATTCTTCAGTGACCACAAATGAAATCTAAATTTTAAGATCAGTACGCGGTACAGCTTATCTCGGCAGATTCTCTAAGTCCCTACATGTTTTTGGGTCTAGAGAGAAAATGATACTTCTGTGCCTTACTTCTGGAATATTTATTTTCTGTTACTGAATTATGAGCACTAGGAATCATTCTTTGTTCCTTTAAAAAAAATTAGCAAAACCTGATAGGTTGGATTAGGTCATAGGGTACAAATTGTTGTGGCCGCCTGGCGCATGTGGCTCCCATCGAACCAGTAATAACCCTTTGACGTGCGTGGCAGCTGCTGCCGGAGTCTCCAGCCAGGATCTGGGCGGGAGGGCGGCACATGTGTAATTTAAGCAATAACACAGAGATTAAATATGTAATTGAAAATGATTTTGCAGAATAAAACTGAAGTCTGGTGTATCTGGAAAAGGAAATTATTGCAGACATATAAATAGCTTACTGTACGGTTTAATTATAGCTTTAGTAGTAGACAAAACTCAATTGATAAATCTCCACATGGAGATTCAAGTAGCACTGAAAACCCTGCTGCATTTTTATGGAAATAACAAAAGCTGTAATGCCAAACCAAGTGGAAAAACAGTTTAATTTCTTTAATGCTAATTTTTTGACTATAATTATATGGAGAATTACTATTTCATGGCCATATACAATTTCTCATTGTCCAATAGATACACTTGAAGGTCTTTACCTTGTTAGTCCTGTGGAGTTTATAGAAGTTAAACATTAGATTTTCATTTAATTTATTTAAATTATGGGGTTTTTCTATTTCATTGAATTCATGAGTTATAATCAGTTTTTGTTAGATCAGTTCCCTTCATTTAGAATTGACAGGATAGTTTTGTGAATAGGAGATGATTTGAGGAGTTTGGTAGAATAAAACTGAAAACTGGTTTATCCAACAAAAAACTCAAGTGAGGTACAGAGAAGAGGACCAGAGAGCTGCCCTGCCAACCCAATTCTTACCTGGTGTTACCTCGACTTTGCCGTTTCTCAGGGTTCAATTTATGAATTTCTTGAGTTTACTACTTTTTGTTAGAATTCATCATGAGATTTGCTGAATTATTTGTGTTTATATTTAACCATAGTTTTTCTTCATTACTGCAGAATTGGAAAAGTCAGTGTAGCCCTGGGAGAAATACTCCTCCTTCTTCATTGTTTCCTCTGAGGTTTCACTCATCAATCTTACACACAATAGATAAGAACTGTTAGAAATAGGGAAAGAAAGGAGAGCGCTCCTTAGTATTTTACAAGATAACAATCGGTGATGTGATGTGTATGTTCGTAACAGGCTGAACTTTTTCAGTCCATTCAATCTACCAGCCCCTGCTGCCTCATGACGCAGTTTCACACTCGCTACCTTACAGGTTCCTATGTTTTACGTTATGACTTTAAATAGTGTAGAAATTTATATTGGTCTGTAAATTATGTGCAACTCCCCAGCATATAAACATGCCACATTCATGAAAGTGGTGTTAGAGCTTGTGGCTAAGGTCCCCGTCCTATGAAAACCTGTTCAGGGACTGAAAGACCATGTGAGCAAAAAGATTTCTTAATATACTCAATAACTTATGATGTTGGTGGTGTAAGTCCCTGTGTTTAATTTCACATAGATTTCTGATATTATAGTCTCTTGGTGTATAGGTATAACTGGCATTGCTCTACCATTTCTAGGACATTAATGATTTTTTAATGTGTCGAGTGAACAGGCAGGTTTGGAGAGACTTACTGTGGTCACTTAGGAGCAACGCCTGTATGTGTGTGGGATGATCGTGTGAGCTGACCTCTGGGTGGTAAGGAACAGAGGGATATGCAAGGGCAACATGAGAAGGGAAGAAGTGGAAAAGATGTTGTAAATGGTTCTTCTGTGAGGTCTTGCTGCCCCAAGATGAGCTCAATGCCTTCAGGAAATACTTGTTGCCTTCTGGGTGGTGGGGGGAGCGTGTGCTGGAATGGGTGTCAGGACGGGGGGAGGCATGCGGTTGGCCCTCCTTGTGCGTAGAGTGTTGGCTAGTCAGTCGTGTGCTTTTACCTCAGTGAGAACCCTTGTTTGGGATGCTTAAAAACAACCTTAATGGGAAATGTATTTGTTTTAAGCTCTGTAGCAATGAAGAGTTACATTTATGGAAGTAAAAATGAATTAAAAAGGACACTGTGCCTTTTGTTGAAATGATAGTATGTAAGGTTCTATTAATAGTTAAAATTTCCTTTTTCAGCAGAATCCCCACAAGGGGCAGGGAGATTTTCATACCGCTGGTGGAAAAGTGATGCTAATAGTTGTTAGTTGGTGCCTTCAGACTTTTCAGGAGCATGTTGAATAGCATACTTCTGAACTGCAGTGAACATTCATCATTATCATATATCAATCAGCCATAAAAAAGGAGGAAATCTTGCCATTTATGACAATATGGATGGATCTCGAAGGCAGTATGCAAAGGAAAAAAGACAGAGAAAGACAAATACTTTGTGATCTCACTGATATGTAGAATCTAAAACAAACAGACAGACAGACATAAAAGGAAGTTAAAGATGTGGAGAACCGAGAACCATACCAGAGGAGGTGGGTGCAGGTGGATGAAGTAGGTGAGGGGTCAAGTGTACTAACTGCCAGTTGTGAGATGAATAAGCCCCGAGGTGCAATGCGCAGCACGGTGACTGCAGCCAACAGGACCGTATTGCGTATTTGAAAGTTGCCAAGTGGTAGTGCATCTTAGAAGTTCTCATCACAAGGGAAAAAAGTATGTGAGGTGATGTATGTTCACTAGACTGGCGGTGATCATTTTGCAATATATACGAATACTGGATCACTTGGTTGTATATCTGAAACTGGTATAATCTTATATAAAAATGACTGAGTTTAGTTAGAATCAAAATGCAGAAACAGAAGCTGAGTATGCCCCTAGAGGACCTTACTAAAGGAAATATTACATGAAAAGAAAATGAACTTGGGTGGAAGATCTGAGTTTCATGAAAGACTAAAAAGAAAGAAAAGTGTTAAATATATGATGAAGTGTAGATTAATATTGAATGTATTCAGCAATATAGAGGGGGGATAAAAATATCAATTTGAAATATAATACAACATAGCCTACAAGTTGAGAAGAGTGAAATAAATATAAAATGTTGAAAATCCTCATATTGTTTGGAAATAGTTTTTAAGCACAGTTTTTCAATTGGCAGAAATCTTAAAACTAAAAACCTTTCTGGCCGGTGTGGGTCATTTGGTTGGAGCATCGCCCAGTAAACTAAAAGGTCGCAGTTCTATTTCCAGTAGGGGCACACACCTAGGGCGTGAGCTCTTTTGGGTCCCTGTCTGAGGCATGGGGAAGACACAGCCTATTGATGTCTCCCTCCCTCTCCCTCTCTCCCTTCCCCTCTCTAAAGTCAATAAGCATGTCCTCGGGTGAAGATGAAAAACAGACAAACAAGCTAAAAACTTTTACTCCATTTTTAATAGAATAATGGAACAAAATGTCAGAAATAGGCACTCTGAATCATATTGTTTGATTCCTATAACTAAGTAGAAGAAATGGAAATCAGTGAGCCAGTGGGGACATTTAACTTTATTTTTATTTTTTTTATTATTATTCTTTTTAAATTTATTGTTGTTCAATTACAGTTGTCTGCATACCCTCCCCTCCCCCTCCAATCTCACTTCCCTTCCCTGCCCGTCCCCCCCCCCCCCCCCCCCCCCGCACCTTGGTTCTGTCCATGTGTCCTCTATAGTGGTTCCTGAAAACCCTTCTCCCCACAGTCCCCTCCCTGCTCCCCCCAGCTATTGTTAGATTGTTCTTAATTTCAATGTCTCTGGTTAAGTTTTGCTTGCTTTTTGCTTTTGTTGATTATGTTCCAGTTAAAGGTGAGATCATATGGTAACATTGTGTGAAGCCAGAGAGAGAAAAGAGACCTAAACTAATATGAGAACCCTCAGGTCATCTGTGGTCACTACAACGGGATGCTAGTTTGAGGGAGGTTGAGCTGAGACTGACAGTGTCCCTGTGGATGGGACGAAGGATTAGCGACGCTGCTGTTCTGCCTCTGTTGGACCCCTTCCTATGCTGTGCTGGAACTGTGCCAAGCATCCTCCCCACCGGATGCTGCATTCCCAGGGCAGTCATCTTACCCTAGTTATTTTTGTGTCTGGCCTCTTCTCCAGGACACAAGAAGGTACCTTACCTTGAAATGTGTCAAAACATGTCTATTTAATAATTAGGAAAGATGCACTTACTATAATGCATTTTGTGCATTGATAAATATGCAATCCACTTATGTGTGTAAAATATCAGATTTCTTATTCCTCGTATTGGTGAAAACATTGGATGACCATTTAACCATGAGATGTGGCCCCATTTTGAGTATTTTCACTTTTGCCTTCTTATTTTGCTGAACCTTTTCTGTTGCCTGGTGCTTTCTTGCCATTATCTTGGGGTTTTCAGAGTTAAATGTACTTATTTTAAAGTCTCATGTCAGGCTGATAATGCTTGTAAATGTTAATCTTGGAAATTCTTGAGGTACTTTGCAGGGCTGAGAGATCAGCGCCTTTATTTTAAGTATAATTCCCTCGGATTTTATTTAATACAATCTTATTTTTTTATTGAAATATAATTTACATACAGTAAATTCACCGTAATGCATTCTTATTCTTATATTACGAAACATATACATATGGAGTTTTATATCTATGTTTAAAAGTTTTGAGAAAATTAAAGAGGATCCTTTTTGGTTTTGTTTTTTATCAAATGCACATGGCAAATACTCATTAATTATCAATTCAGTTCATGGGGCAAATATATATATTCTATATGCCGCTTTCTATAGGATCCCCAATAATTCTGAGTTTTTATCAGAGTATACATAGTGACGAGTAAATAATCTAATATATTCAAATAAAACTGCATTCTAGAAATAAAGATGTATTTGTATTCTATAATCTGTGTTCTTTCCAACCAGAGGTGTTATTTACAAAGATTTTCATAGATTTTTTTTTTTTTTTGCCAGACCAAAAAACCATCCTACCTTCCTAGAGTGAGCCCATTTTTTTTTCATTTTAGCCAATATTGGTTATTTACCAAATCTAGTCCTGAAATATAAGAAAGGTTCCATTGCAGACCTGGAGAGTAGTATGCTAAGTGCAATAAGCCAGTCAGAGAAGGACAAGTATCATGTGATTTCACTTATATGTGGAATCTAATGAACAAAACAAACTAACAAAATAGAAACAGACTCACAGATTCAGAGAACAGACTGACAGCTGTCAGAGGGGAGGGGGTTGGTGGGCTGGGTGAGAAAGGTGAAGGGATTAAGCGAAGAAAGACTCACAGACACAGACCACAGTGGGCGGTTACCAGAGGGAAAGGGGGCTGGGGGAGGGAGGACAGGGCGCAGTGTGTGCAGAGGAATGTGCTGGGGAAAGGAGGCCTGACTTGGGCTGGCGACCACGCAGTACAATATACAGGTGATGTGTTACAGCATTGCACACCTGAAACCTATATAATTTTATTAACCGGTGGCACCCCAATAAATTTTATATATATGTGTATGTATGTGTATATATATGTGAAACATTCTGTCACCGAGAAAATTATGGGGGTGGAGAGGAGGTAGGATTGCCTATGTTGTCATGATGGATTCCCCTTCAGGAACTTGGAGATGTGAGTGTGTGTGGTTTAAGTATTGAAAGGTGGTTGTCAATATCAGAAATGGTACAAAACAAATTTGCATTGAATTTAGAGCAGATTTCCCGTAAAGTTCAATGTTGTTAAAATCCAAAGTGGGCCTTGAATTTTGTCCTGTGGATGTGATTCAGTTACACCTTAACCCTATGTTATTTTTATAAATTAAGACTTTACTTCAGGGAATTTATATGCCAAGAGGGAGGTGCATAGGTAGAGCTAAGCAGATTTTTGGCAACTGGCAAGTTTCGTTCCTTGCAGAGAAAAAAAGAAATGGGACAGTCAGAATGGGTAAGCAATGACTCAGGAGTGACGATGGGCAGGAAGCAAGGAGAGAGGGTAGCACCAGAAGGCGGGGTGTTGAGATATAAAGTTATTATACTTTGAAACCTAGGAGGAAAGTAATGAATGCCGTTCTGCCCTCCCAATGCCTCTCTCCCATGCTTTGGGAGAGGATGAAATAATCTGAAACAAACATTTTATAGGACTCACTGTAGCATAGAGTCATTTACAGACCTCAGTCATCATACTAGTTTAAGAGAAAAATTGATTTGCAAAGATTTGTTCATTTAAAAATAAAAATTAGAAATCTAGTTGCTGTCAGTTTGTTTTTTATTTGAGGGGAGGGGAAAGAGGATAACAGGGGAAAGAAGGGGAAGAGTCATCAAGGAACATGTATGTATAAAGGACCCATAGACAAAGACAGTGGGGAAGGGGGAAAGATCGAATGTGGGATCTGGGGGTGGGTAGGGCGGGAGAGAGTCATGGGGGGAAATGGAGACAACTGTAATTGAACAACAATAAAAAATAGAAATTAGGAATTTTCTAAATTAAGTGTCTTTAATATTTTGCTATAAATTATGAGCAACTGAATTTTAAAGAATGTATTCTAAGATGCAACACTCTCACCCCCCAAAAACAAAAATAAAACTTGACCAAAAAAACTAGAACCATGATTTGTTTTTTAAAGATTATTCTCAGAAGTGATTAAAAGGGTATTTTTTCTTATTTTTTTAAGGAAAGCTTTCAAGATGTGACTAGAAAATTCGATAAATTCACTAAATATATATTTTGCTATGTAGTAGTTTTTCTAATTAGTTAGTCTCATATTTCTGATTTTATCTTGTCCAGTTTTTTTCTTTCTTTTGGATTTATCACCTTCATGGGCTTTTGGACATTGGAAAATTTTACCTTGAAGGCAATAAAACTGCTCGAACTTTTACGTGTTGTAGAAAGCCCCCCCAGACGACGGGTCAGATCTCTCTTTCCTTGCTTTTTCTCTACAATTCTGCTGTTTACTGCACAAACCCCTCCCGCTTCATTTAGCATGTTCCCTAACATTATGATGGAATTCAGTATATTGAATGAATTTCTCACTTTGTTCTGTTCTGATCCCCACTTCTAAAACCCTAACTCTAACCTTCTCATGTGAAATGTCATTTCTTCCTGACTTTCTTGACTTCTCCCCATCTCTCCAGCCAGATTTAGATCTCCACATACTTATGTCAGGAGTGTATTCTGCCCTTTATGATACAGTGGGGTGCTTGCCTTATTCTTCTGACTGGGCTGGAAGCTTGTTGCTTAAGACATTATTTCTTGATGTTAGAGATATTTAAAACATTTTGCATGTGAGTGTTGCTTAAGACACTCACTGAATTAAAATCCCTAAGAGGTGTATTTTCTGTCTTGCTTTTTCATTTGTGTGTTGCTTTTCTACTTGACTAGCTGACATATTCCTGTCTTTCCATTGCTGGTCTGTATGAGCCCCTGATGTATGTATGGCATTTATGGCTTTGAAAGAGGCCATTGGTTAAGCCAAGGGGCTAGAACTCCTTTATCACCTTTTTATAGTTTGTGGCTTATGAATTTAAAAGAGGAAAAAGAAAGAAATTTGGAGGAAATTAAATTATAGAAACTGCATCAGGCTGATTGAGTTATGACCTTAAATCTGTAATTTTTGTAACTGTAGGCAAGTGCTTCACCTTTTAAAATTTCATCTCAATTTGATTTATATTTTGCTAAGTTGTTGGAAGACCCAGTTAACTTGAAGTTAATATTTGTCTTTCCATATATTTTTGATGGCACCCATGTTTGGAAGTACTGCATGAAGGTTGAACAATTAGTGTCCTTCCCAGGCAGAAATTACAGTATTTCCCAAGATTATATGCACTAAAGGCAATTGAGATATGTGTGCAATTATGTGTTTATCAGGTTGGTGATTTGCTATTAATAATTGGGCAAGTGCAAATTATGTGAATTACACTTGCCCAGGGGTGGCCTTGTCTATATGTGAGCTGCTTTTCAGAAATAGTCAATTTACCCAAATAAAGTGATTAGTATAATTTTCCTGATGACCACCCCTCTAAGCTTTTCACTTCTATTTTAGGTCCTGTAAGCTTTACAACTATATAATTTTAAAAGAAATTCATTCCATCTGCAGTAGCGTGTTGCTTGTGGCATACTTGAATCGCCTGATATCTATAAGGTTTTTGCATTTGAATTGTCTCAAAATATCAAAGGTGATGTTTTTCTTTAATGGTGTAAGGAAACTTCACAGCAACAGCGAATTGTGCATGATCAGTTATATGTAGTCACATTATCGCGGGTGGGATGGGGAGAGAACTTTAAGTAAGCAGAGGTGGGCATTGAGAAAATATACATTTAGTGGTGGAGGAAACAGAACTTGGTTGTAGATTCAGAGCTGGTGCCTCAGCAAGCAGACAATTGGAGACACTCTTCATCATGAGGGACACACAAGTTGGAGTCCAGTAATCAAGAAATATGAGAAGTGTTCTTTAATAAGAGAAAACCTTTTTCTCTGTCAGATCCCGTTTTGAAGAAGAACAAATGCTGTCTTTGAAAACATTAAGTGTTTAAAAATGGGCATATAAGCGTAGGAGTGCATATGTAACTTAAAAATACATGGCTCTACATCCAGCATTTTCTACACCATGTGAAGTAATTGTCTAAAATTACAAGGGCTACTATTGTGATTGAACTTCAGCTGCTCATTGAGCCTTCGGGTTTAAAAATACACAGGCCTCAGCAATTCAAAGATTATTAAATTACACCTTCTTGTGGGAACCAACATTAATGCATTGGAGCAGTGAGTAGTGAAGGTCTCGGGGACACAGGGGTGCTGGGTGTCTCGTTACAGCCTTTGTTACTGCGGAGCTCTGGTGGTTGCTGCTCCTTTCCCAGAAGGGAGATTTTTGCTAACACTTCATTCCACGGGATGTTGAAAACACAGTCCCTTGCATCACTTTGACTGTTATTTTGTGTTGTGTGTTGATCTTTGAATAACTAGAAATGAAAGAAAATTACTTATGAACCAAAAGGCATGCATTGGTACATGACGTCATTATTTCTATTCAACTCTCACAACAGCCTGTGATGTGACTGGCTGCGTCTCCATTTCACACACGGGTATATCGGACTCAGAAGTGAGTTATCAAAGGTCATGTAAGTGAGTAGAACTTCTGAGACTGGCTGTTATAGCTCCAATTTTTTAAAAATTGTTTCTTAGCTGTTCTGATGTTTCAGGTGTTTCATAGTCAAAATTGAATCCAAACTGACTTTTATTTGCCATTCCAAGTTCAGGGAATGAAAACTGGATGCTTATTAAACAAGAGGTTTCATTTTTTTGGTTCAGAAAATTTGTTGAGCATCTGATGGGTGTCAAGTGCAATTTTAGGTACTGGGAATAAGTTGTTACAAAGGATAACTTGAGTGGAGCTCACCGTTTAGTCACAGGGAGGTGGACAGAAACTAAATGAATCAATAAGATAGCCTATGTGCCTTGAAAGACAAGTAGCAGGCTGGGGCATTATGGAGTGGTTTGGGGGATAATGGAGGGCACCTTTCGATGGGGTGGTCAAGAGAGTGACCTCTGGACTAAGACCCAATAATGATGAGATAGGGCCAGAGGAGAGCATGCAGTGCAGAGGAAATGGGAAATTCAACACTCTCCCCTACCCCCACCACCCCTGAGGTTACGCACTGGTGGAATACAGAGGTGGGAGCAAGGCAGAGCCTACTGACCAAGGTGTGCTGAATGAGGTCAAGAAGCAGGTGGGGAACGAGCAGGTCAGGTTGGGCCTGTAGGACATGGAAGGAGGCAGGACTGTTCTAGATGCAGTGTGACTCCATTGATTGAGATGGGAAACGTGGGAGAAATGCGTTATATCTCTTGACGAGACCACTCACTCTGCTGAATGTCTTCACCTTGGTGCTCTGGTGTCCTTTGTCCTGTTGGGTTCAGACATGACCATGGCTGGTGATGCATGACAGCTCACAAGTTCTCTGAGCCAGAATGCAAGTGCGTCTTTGACAATAAAAATTCCATCTCGTAAATGTATGGCTTGGGCTGGGCAGGTTATCTGAGAAGCCATGTTATCTATCAGAAGGTTGCTTTGTGAACTTGGACTCAGGATAGAAGAACGTTTTGTTCCATAATTTAAATATTTAATGGAATCAGGTGCTGTGGCTGTGTTGCTGTGATAGACCCCTTAGAGCCAGGCTTCTCACTTTTAGGGCACCCTCCCTTTTGTTGATTTAGACAGTCCATACTAGTGGCCTCTTTTTAAGTCTTTAATTTTAAACTTGACCTTTTTTAGATCTTTTTTCATTAATGTTAATTTCTTCAGGCATATTACAGTTGAGGCCCACTGTGCTAGGAGCTATTCATTCTCTTTAAGATAATGTCACACAACTTTGCTTCGGTCCTTTCTGTTAATTAATAATGATGCATTTTCAACTTCTAGCATGTCTCCCCAACCTCCCAGTCACCACTATAAGGCTCTATTTCTGTAGTCCACACTGGCAAGTACACTGCATTATTTTCATTCTCTCTGCCTTTGTTTATTTATCCTGATTCCTGTGTCTGACTGGCCTTTCCTCCTTTCATGATTCAACTTGGGCAGCACGCCTGTAGTAGTCTGCTCGGGCCGCTGTAATGAACTGCTGCAAACTGGGGAGCCTTAAACATCAGAAATTGATTGTCTCACAGGTCCAGAGGCTAGCAGTCCAAGATCAAGGTGCTAGCAGAGTTGACTCCTTTGGAGGGCCGTTAGGGAGAATCTGTTCTAAGCCTTTCTCCTAGCTTCTGGAGGCCTCAGGCTCCCCTTGGCTTGGAGATGGTCATCACCTCCCTGTGTCTTCACATTGTTTTTCCTCTCTAAGTGCCTGTGTCTGAGTGTCCCATTTTCATATGGACACTGGTCATATTGGATTCGAGCCCCTTTTTGATCATCTCTGCAAAGGCTGCATGTCCAAATAAGTTCACCTTCTGAGGTACTGGGAGTTAGGGCTCCGATATATTTATTATTGTGGTACATGATTCAGTCCTTAACACTGCCTCTTTTCCTCTATCTTGTGCAAACGTTGCGTGGCAAACACCCCAAACCTCCTTTGATGCTTGGGGATGACTCTGTCCTGCAGAACAGCATGATCTTGCTCTGGCCTCTTGGTCACCATCCCTGTAACTCTTCTGTTATATTTATCTTCCGACTTGCCTCTATTCCCACTAGCCCACAGTCTTCTTGGGAACAGAGACCAACATCAGCTTTCTAGCCTCTCCCTGGGCACTTCAAAAGTGTGCAAGGAGTGAATGGATGGTAGTATCAAGTGAACATGTTACCTATACATTGTTATAGCCTCCCGGCCAGGCACAATTTCACTCAACACTTATTTGTTAACATAACTAATCATATAATTAAAAAGAATAGAGGTTTAAACTATTTTTGTTAGGGCTAGTTAAAACATTATAATGAAGGCATAGATTACATCAAGTCTCTTTTCTTGGTGGAAAAGATGAAGATTAATTTTTTTTCTTGCAAAATGATCACTACAATAAGTCTAGTTAACATCTGTTACTGTACATAGTAACAAAAATGTTTTTATGATGAGAACTTGTAAGATCTCCTCTTTCAGTAGCTTTTAAGCATGTGAGACAGTACTATTAACTATAAGTATAATTACCTTGCTGTACATTACATTCCTATGACTCACTTATTTTGTAATTGGAGGTTTGTACCTTTTTACCAGCTTCTCCCATTTATCCCACCCTCACCTTTTAGAACCACTGAGCTATTTTCTGTTTCTATGAGTCAGAATTTTTTTTTTTTAGTTTCCACATATAAGTTAGATGATACCTAAGTATTTGTCTTTCTCTGTCTGACTTATTCACCTAGAGTAATGTCCTCAAGGTCCTTCTGTGTTGTCACAGATGGCAACATCTTATTCTTCTCTATGGCTAAACATTTCATTGTTTGTGTGTGCGTATGTGTGTGCATCACATTTTCTTTACCCGCTCATCCATCGATGGACACTTAGGTTGTTTCTGTGTCTTGGCTATTGTAAATACTGAGATGGGCGTGAGATAAAGTTATATTTATTTCAGGCTATCCAGGGTCTTTTCTAATTCTCTACAAATTTTAGGATTGCATTGAATCTCCAGATTGCTTTGGATAGTATGGACATTTTAACAATACTAATTCTTCCTGTCCACGAGCATGGAATATCTTTCTATCTATTTGTGTCTTGAATTTTTTCATTAACATCTTGTAGTTTTCAGTGTACAGGTCTTTCACTCTCTTGGATAAATTTATTCCTAGGTATTTTATTTTTTTTTATTCAATTGTAAATGGGATTGTTGTCTTAAATTCTCTTTCTGATAGTTTGTTATTGGTATATAGAAATGCTACAGGTTTTTGTATATTGATTTTGTACCCTGCATCTTTACTGAATTCATTTATTAGTTCTAACAGTTTTTGGGTGGAGTTTTTAGAGTATTCTATATATGTCATCTTCAAATAGTGACAGTTTTACCTCTTTCTTTTTAATTTGGATGTCTTCTATTTTCTTTCTTTCTAGATTATTTTTAATCAGTCATTTAATCTAGTACAAGGGTGTCAAAATCATTTATTCCAGGGGCCACATCAGCCTCGCAGTTGCCTTCAAAGGGCCGAATATAATTTCAACTCCTTAACGGTTAAGGAGTAGTTACACTTATACAGTCATAAAATTATTTTGGCCCTTTGAAGGCAATTGTGAGGCTGATGTGGCCCCCGGTGAAAATGAGTTTGATGCCCCTGATCTAGTAGGTAGTCTTCATAAATTCATTATTTCAAATTTTTAGAAATATTCTTTCATTTTGAAACAATAGTTCAAAATATAGCTATTTTATTGAATATTTAAAGAGCTTCTAAATATTTTTTATTAATCTAGATGATATATATTATATATCTATATATTATATATATAAAAAATTTGCTATAATTTTTAGTAAGACTATTGTTGTGAGCAAGGGAGCATCGCTGAAAGGAGCCAGTCACGCACGTTTGTGTCTTTTCCACAGAGCTAGTTTTGTTAGAGGAGACCTCACCAATAAGCCTATAGAGTCATGTGCAGGTTACACACAGAGAGTGGGAGCTTACACGACAGAAGCGAGCAAAGTGAGCGTTCAGTACCAGTCACTGCCTTCATCTGCAGGTGGTGAGGCAGGCATCTGTCTCAGACCAGGCGGCTACAGTGGTGGCACATGTCTGGTGCAGTGGAAGTCCCATTGGGTTTTGAGTGTGACCCATGGTACAGCCAAGCTTGAGCATTGGGTGGTCAGGTCTCTGAGTTCTTATAGCCTTCTCACTCATGTTGGCATCCAATAGAGTCCTTATCCAAATGTCCAGACTTGTGGTTTTGGGCATTCTGGGCCCCTCCTAAGGGTGTACCTGTTACATCCCATCACCTCAGCCTTGACATAGCACTTGACATAACTGTCATGGCTGACAGTGACTCCATGTGGATTGTCAAAGGTGTCCAGAATATCAGCTCTGCTTTTGTGCTATACAGTTATGGTCTAGTGTGAAGGAAAAAGTATAAACTAGATAGCAGGCCCATCAGAGTTTTCTCTGGCATTCTTTCCCTTTCTTTTCTCTCAGTGGTCACACACCCGCCTCCCACCCATCAACTTTTCCTCTGCTCTGTCTCTGTGTTTAGGCCAGTGTGGCTTCTGTTTTAAAACTCCTGACCTCAGAGGAAGAAATGCTGCTTCAACATGTGGTGCAAATTGATCTACTCTCTATGACAACTTTATACTAATATTTTTATTATTTTGGTGTTTGAAAGAGAACTTAAGATGTGGGGAGAAAGGGATAATGTGAGATTGTAGTTCATATGGCAGCCACAGTTTAATTTTATGGCAAAACCAATGACTTTAGAAATGATGACGTATTTATAGCACTGAAAGCTTTGTGTTGGCAATTTCTTTTAAAGAAAGTGATTCTTATTATTCTAACAGAGACGTGCTCACCACCCTCATGCTGTTAAAGACACTTTTTTTCCCCTTTTCTGAGCAGGGGACTGGGTGGGAGCATCAGGCCTAGGGTTTTTTCATGCTTGCTTCTACTGTTTTATTTCTAAGTGAATCGAGACCATATGGTCACATAAACCCAATGCTAGGTGGTTAAGAGATTTAATTGTGTGGCCTTGAGATATTTCTAGTTTTGCTTGCAATTAGTGGGAAATAATGTGTTCAGAGAACAATTTATAAATCACACGGACCCACTGGAGAAAAAGCCCACTTCAGGTACTGTCATGTGTCCAAGAGAAGTGGCAGATCGCCATGGAGGTGACTAATCAATGAGACTAAGCCCTTTCCCTTTTCCGTATGACAACATTTATTTACTGTGACACTTATTTCACAGTGTCAATTTTCCTTGCTAATATGCCCTCACCCTAATCCTTATTTTACATGCATCAGTGTTCACCCCCACCCCCTCGTTGATGAAGCTTGGCTTCAGGCTAACAATTTTAAGTGATGCAGCTGTGGTTTGCTAAATGCATCTAGCTGCTGCTTCTGTACTCTTCTGAATAGAAAGAGATCTTCCAGGTATTTCCTGGAGGGAATGGTTCTACAGGAAATATTGAGACAGCCCTTATGTTGATACATAAAAAATATGCTTCTTAATAATACATGTTGATAATAATCAGATAAATGGAGTGTTGACTCATAACTTGAGCAATTTGATTGGCTAATGAATAGGATGTTTACTCTCTATTAATACACTGGACATACCAAAGGCAACTGCCTCATCTATTGAAAAAAAAAATCTTAAGAGTCCTATTTCTCAGCCTCATTTTAATTTACAAGAGCAGTGAGGGCTTCTGGGCTGACTTGGAGTATTTTCAGAGGATTAAGTCTGGTTCAAAGGCCTTCGGCTGTGCAGGAGGCCATGGGCTTCACCTGGGCCAGGTGCCTCCATTGTCAGAGCTTAATTACAGTATTTGCATCTTGAGTTGTCGACTGTTGGTTTTCTGAGACTTTGAGAGTGCTTAGTGTAATTTGCTTTTCAAGTTTCTGACCTGGCAAGTGAATAATTTTCCCAAGTAATTGTTAAATAAGAAAAAACCATTGCTTAGGGAAAAACTGTCTTCAGAACTTACAAAAGCACTCTTCAATAGGACATGCGACAGTACCGGAAATGTTCATTTGTGCTATCTAATACGGCAACCTCGCCTTGCAGGTGGCCACGGCAACTGCGGAACTGAATTTTCTATTTCATTTAATTTAAATTTAAATGTAGCTAGCAACATGTGACTGACTGGTAGCTCCCATACTGGACATTATGATGTAGATTTAAGATATTTTTTAAAGACTGAAAACAGTTCTACCCGATGGTTCAGAATAAATTTAATGGGCTTAGGTCTACTCCAGAATAAATTTATATATTTTTTGGTCTTAAGGTGAGTTCAAAAGAGGCTTATGTTTTTGAAGTGATCCAAAGTTTATATTTATGCAACAGCATATTGTCAGTACTGGTTCCTGATTATATTGACTGTAAAAGAAAGTATGTGCTACTTCTCTGTGGAAAGAGTACTTTGGTGTGGGCTCCTGCTTTATTCACAAACTCTAGGGGACAAACATTGTACCTGTACTAGGCTGATGCTCATTTACCTTTAATAATGGAACATTATCACAGTGTTTTTCGGGGTATTTTAAAAATGCTGCTACTAACAGATGTTGTCAGGGAGGAAAATTTTCTTTTAGATTCTTTGGCTGGTCTAGTAATCAAATTAACAAAACAGATTAACAGGATTAAAAAACAAATTTAATTACTTATATATAGGGACTCCATAAGAATATGAGGGCCCAAGATAGTCAAACAATTGAGGCTTATGTGTTATTCTGAGCTAAGAAGAAAGGGGATAGGAATCTGGGACTTCAAAGGGGAGGAAGATGCCCTGCCCAGGTGGCTCAGTTGGTTGGAACGTTGTCCTGTGTATACCAAAAGGTTGCGAGTTTGATTCCCTGTCAGGGCACGTACCTAGATTGTGGGTTCAATCCCCAGTCAGGATGTGTGCAGGAGGCAACCAATCGATGCTTCTCTCTCTCTCTCCCCCCCCCTTTCTCTCTCTCTCTCAATCTCTCTCTCTCTCCCCGCCTCTCTCTCCCTCTCTCTCAATCTCTCTGTATCTTTCACCCTTCCTCTCTCTAAATTCAATAAACATATCCTCAGGTGAGGATCTAAAAAAAGTAGAGGGGAGGGAAGGAAGACAAGGTACAGGGACATAGAAAGAGTTAATGTTTCGTAACGAATGTTTGTCACGCCATGCAGAGGCAAAGGGTCATAGAGAGGACTCGATCTCCTGGCCGGCCTGAGCCCCCATCGCCACATCTAGCCCATGTTCTTTGTAGTTATCTCTCGGTAATAGGTATGTCTCTTTACCTCCTGGTGCAAGGAGGGTTCCTTTCTGATGGCAGATCTATCTCCTGTGTTCAAGAGGACACTGGAGGGTCAGAGTGTCCTTTTTTATATTGTCTGTTTCTGAAATAACTTTAATTTAAAATAATCCGTGTGCCCATGTGGCATATTTTGGGGTGGCAAAGTTTGCTCCCCTACAGTATCATACCTCCACTTCTTCTAACTTTACGTATTATTCACAGCTCACCTGTTTTTGCCCTAAAACCCCTATCCTTCAGTTCATCTGTCTTTTACTTGGTTTGCTGCTGCAGGCCATGAGTGAGATCAGAGACCCGGGATCGCTCACTGGGTGGGGCGGAGTCAGGTGAAAGGTGGGTCCTGAGCTGCAGTGTGGAGGTGTCTGCTAGGGAGTATCTAATTTAGTGGAGATTCTGAGGAAGAATGGGAATATGTGTCTTTGTGATGAGAAGCCTTATTGATTCTCTCACTCAGTGAGAAAGCTCTCTTCTCTGTGAGAGCGGTGGTGCTCTGCTCACCCCTCGAGGATTTCATCCCTTCTCCAGTGAAGAGGCTCCGAAGGCACTTCCAGACCCATACACTTCTTGACTAATGATAGTTTGGTTATGCATTTATGCCTGAGCGATAAACTGTTTGTGATTCAACTTTTAAATAAAAGCACTGAGTCATGGGAATTAGTATCTATCAATGTTTGATTCCCAAAGTGTTGAAAAAGGTCCTGCTGGTTGGTTTGTTCACCCTTCTACTTATTCCCATTAGCAAAGAAAAATGAAGTTAAATTTCTCTTGAGCTTGGTGGTATCCTTTATAATAACCTTTGAGATCAATATAGAGCTGGCCAATTATACTTCATTTTACAAATAGAGTTAGGGTTTTGGTTTTTCAAGTATGCATACCAAGTAAGTAATTACCTCTCTTTCAGATAAGCATGTAAAGAACTTTCCTTCTTCCTGGAGTATTCATTTATTAATGAATACTGCTTGTATTCATCCACATCCACTGCTTTTGAGTCTCTTTTCAAGGGGATTCATTGTATAGTATGATTTCTGAGAATACACAGCTAGGTCATATACACCATCAGCCTTGGAGTAGCTTATACGAATTCCAGCCCTGCCCTCCTTTCCAAAAAGAGGGAGAGAAAAGGCTCAAGAGAATGTGCCTGAGGAGATCAGCTCTTTGTCTTCTTAGAAATCTTATCTGTGGCATCAAAATGAATTCCTTACCAAGCCCTCTCAATAACAGCAATACAGTAACGACTCTGGCAGCAATGATGATGGCTGGTAACCAACCACTCTCTGTAAGTTTGTCTATCGGAAAGTTCTGCATCCAGGAATTTCGGTGTCAGGTAAGTTGGATGTGATGCGACCACAGCTGAATCAAGATCCTAGAGAAATAGAGTACCTTGCAAATATTTTTTGTTGATGGAAAAACCACCTGAATATTAAAAGTGGTAGAGAAAAAAAAAAGAACTTTAATGCTGCATCTAAAAACCTACTGAAAACTTCACCAGAAAATGTAAGAATTTAAAGTGGATTAACTCCGTCAAGCTTGACGTAGACAGGAACTGTCTCCCCTCTAGTTACCGTTGTTTCAGGAGACAGCCTCTCAAACTGAGTTGTTGGAAATGCCATCAGATTTTCTCAGGGGACTGTTGCTGCGGTTGGAGCTGTGCTCCTGATGGAGCAGGCATCAAATAAATTGAACCCATGAATATTAATAATTCCTTAAAAGTAAATGCATGGTGACTCTAAATCACTAGCCCACAGAAACAGTGACATTGTGCTCAAACTGCAGGGAGTGCCATTAGGTACAGGTGTCCGTCAGTCCTGTAAGGTGATCACGTAGAAATGAAGTTCTAGCAAGCCATAAACTCAACCTAAAACTAAGTTATATAAAAATTCAAAATCTAATAAGTAATAGTTTCTCATAGGGCTTTTAAATTATGACTTAAATGATCTTATTAGACTCTCTAGGAAGTTTGGACTAATGAAGTTTTCATTTAAATTCTCCTGTATCAAAAAGTGGCATTGAAAATAAGCCCATATGTATATAGTATCTTTGTTTTTCAATGAATAAGCATTTGAAAGAAGACATGTACCTTCCATTTGCCTCTTCCAACTCTACTGAGGTTGATTCAAATTGAAATTTTATCTCTTCTGGTCTCCCAGAAGGAATTAGTGAGACAGGACAGTGAGGAGCTAGGAAAATTCCTTGGCAGGTGGAATAGGGAAACCGAGACAGGTAGCTGAACACAATGGCCAAGCGATTCACAGCCAGGTGCAGAGGGTCGCCAGGGCAGAAGGCCTTGCAGGGGCAAACTGGAAAACAAGGACGTCACCCCCAGGCCAACCTTACCTGCCCAGGCCTTTCCTCCCTAGGGATTACATCCTGGCCTTGGTTGGATTTTAGCTCCAGGCCCAGAAAAGCAGCAAAACCAGGTGGGTGATGCCAGGACCAACTGCAATGACTAAAAACCCCCTGCCCTGCCACTGACCAATCAGTGGAGACCGTGACCCTAAAAGGGCATGCCCAGAGAACTGATGAATATTCTACTGAAACCCTCCCCCAAGGCCTCCCCTGTGATTCCCACAAGCAAGAGAGAGAGAAGAGCCTCAAGACAAAGGACTCCTGGTGCCCTTGCTCTCCCTCAGGGGGGCAGCTGGTGCCATTTTCCTTTTCCTCTGCCCCACCCCCACTTCCTTCTTCTTAGGCAAGCGTCTCCTACACTCTCAGGCAATTGACAGCTGGCAGCTTGTCCCAGGCTGATCCCCTGAATCTGTCCCCAAGGGGGCTTTTCTCTGACTTCCCAGTGAGCTAAGGCAGCCCAGCCTAGGCTCTCTCCTATTGCTTCTTTTATATTAAGCCTTTCCTTGTTTCACCGTCCCCAGCTTCAACAAATGTGTCTTCATAGTCCCCTGAACTGTGTTGTGAAATCTTTCCTACCCGAAGTCAAGAGCCCACACACTACAGCTGGCTCTTCACAGACCCGCTCAGGGCCAGGCCTCTGTCTGCTAACATCAGGACTAAAAAGACTAACCTCCTCAATACTTACCATAGTGGTTAGCAGTTGGTTTGAAAAACATAAAAACAGTGACCAGATCATTAGCAAGCACTTTAATTTTTTCCGAGAAGCTGTGAAATATCTCCTGAAATTTCTCTGAGAAAAGTTCCTTCTAATACAAAAAAGTGCAGGAGCAAAACTAGGGAAAAAAGTGAATTTGCACATGCGGGTGCTTTTTCTGTTCCTCTAGCATGTGTCAACTCGTAGTGCGGGGTCTGGCACGCATAGCGCCCTTTTTAATTACAAAACTTTTTATTACAAAACCATAAGCATGTAATTCTGTAACATAATAACATCATGCTTAAGCACACCATACGATATTTTAGGTGAAATGTTCAAATTAAAACTATAAATTATTACACCCATATTATTACCCTACCAACCACACTCAAGCAGGCGTTACTTCTGTCAGACCCTGAATGTTCAAGGAAATTTGCTGGGGATACGACAGCAAAATCACCATGCTCACAGAGTTCCATGTAAAGGATGAGGACCCACATAACATTTTAATGAACTATAGAAATGATCCCTGAAAGTATAATCTTTCCACATAACATTTTAAAAGTGAAACTCATCAACAGATATATGGAACACTCTGGAAATAAAGAGAAACGTAGGACAG
Organism: Micronycteris hirsuta; assembly: GCA_004026765.1. Classification (NCBI taxonomy): domain Eukaryota; kingdom Metazoa; phylum Chordata; class Mammalia; order Chiroptera; family Phyllostomidae; genus Micronycteris; species Micronycteris hirsuta. The sequence goes on along the minus strand of PVJI01001637.1, from coordinate 99,398 downwards.
GAGCGTGCTAAAGTTGGGGAAAGTTAAGCCTGACAAAATGAATTGGAGAGAAAGCACATGGGAAAATGAGGAATGAGAGACCATTCCTTAAAGGAAATTGGTGTAGTTTGGGAAATGTGCTGCTAAATATTTGCACTGCGGGCTGTAAGTAGATGTTCCATGTGAAGGGGCAGTTGTGGCTGAATTTGAGTGTGCAGCATCTCAAATTCCCATTTTGGAGAGTCTCAAACTGCATAACCAGTTTGAAGTCTCTGAGATGTCCCCTGCCAAGAAACCACTTAAATTGGTTTAATCCAGGGTCTTTCCAAACTCAGTGGAGCATAGGATCCTTATAATATTCTGTAGAATGATTTTTGTTCAGTGGTTCAGGGAATACTGTCTGCTGGAGGCTAAGAGGGGCTAGAACGCTAGGCCCAGAAGGCTCCAATTTTGAATTTTACTTTGTGTAAAAATTTGAGTGTCTTAATGTCCCCTATCTGAAATAGAAATGCTGTCATTACATTGAGCCCCTTTGCTTTGGAGAGGGATAAAAGGAAGTGGCTGGCTTCTTATCCTCAGGGGACTCACAGCTAAATGCTAAGTACAGAGACAGAAATGCAAGCTATCTTGACAGTAAGATAATTTTTTCAGTAGAGCTTTTGCAGAATGCTAAAGGAGAATGGTCTGTAATATTCTATGGGGATTCAGTGAACAGGTGCTGCTTCATCCAGATTTACATGCTTGGAGGTTGGATGAGGAAGGCTGGATGAGGGCTGCCAGGATCATGGAGTGATGTAAGTCCAGGTTAAAACCTTAGGGATTATCAGGAGAGGTGCAGAAGGTGGGTTTGACAGGATGTGGGGAATGGATAGGGAAGGAGTGCCTTAGAATTCTGAAAGCTTTTGTTCTGAGCAAGTTAATATCAAATACTCTTACTGGTTGTGCCTCCACCTAGACTCTTGCCTGGTGCAGAGTAGACATCAAGAAATGAGTGGACCCCTTGCCAGTGTGGTTCCATTGGTTGGAGCATCATCCCATAACTGGAAGGTGGTGGGTTCAATTCCCCATCAGGGCTCATGCCTGGGTTGCTGGTTTGATCCCCAGTCTGGGCATGTGTGATCCGTATGTACAGGAGACAACCAATTGATGCTTCTTTCTCTCTTGCATCAATGTGTCTCTCTCTCTTTCTTCCTCTCTCCCTTCCTCTCTTTATGAAAGCAATAAAAAAAAAACTGCCCTTGGTGAGGATTAAAAAACATTTTTTTAGAGGAATGAGAGGATCGATCAAATTATATTTTATAGTGTGCATTCCTATTCCACATAGTATTAATGACTACTTTAATTTCCATGAATAATGTTACAGTCTTTCACTATGTCTGCGAACATCATAAGAGTCCCATGATGAGTATTGTTCTTGATACTACCAGATCTCACTCAAGGTTTGCAAATTCTTACTTCTCGGTATTTGCTGTCTTGAATTTACCCGATGTTCTTAGTTTTCCAGAAGATACTGTTGTTACCAAATAGCAGTTGGGGTTCTGCTGCCTGCCACAACCCTCCAGGCAAAATTCCAGAGGCAAAGGTTTGGTGATAAGGGAAAGGAGTCTTTATTCAAAAGCTTCACAATTTTGGACAGGCTTCCGGTCAAGATGGAGGCATAGGTAGATACACTTTGCCTCACTGTACAACCGAAAGAAGGACAACAACAAATTTAAAAACAAAAAGCAACCAGAACTGCCAGAAAATTGAACTGTATGGAAGTCTGACAACCAAGGAGTGAAAGAAGAAACATTCATTTAGACCAGTAGGAGGGGCAGACACAGGCAGCCATGGTGGAGAGGACTTGAAGCAAGGTGGTGGCTGGTGGAGCGGGCGGTCCCACATTTGTGTGCAGATAAACTTGGAGGAACCACTGGGGAGCAAGACAGACCACAGAACCCAGGGTCCCAGTGCAGGGAAATAAAGCCTCAAAATCTCTGACTGAAAAAATCTGAGAGGGTTGTGGCATTGGGAGAAACTCCCAGCTTCATAGGAGAGTTCGTTGGAGAGAGCCACAGGGTCCTAGAACGTACAGAAAACCACCCACCTGGGAATCAGCACCAGAAGGGCCTGATTTGATTGTGGGTAGTGGGAGAAGTAACTGATAGCCAACCAAGAGCCAAGCAAGTGGCACTGTTCCCTCTTAGGCCCCTCCCCTACTGACAGCATCATGACACAACAACTTGGGTTACCCCACCCTGGTGAACACCTAAGGTTCCGCCCCTTACTACATAACAGGTACACCAAGACAAAAAAAAATTGGCCCAAACGAAAGAACAGATCAAAGCTCCAGAAAAAATACAACTACATGATGAAGAGATAGCCAACCTATCAGATGCACGGTTCAAAACACTGGTAATCAGGAAGCTCATAGAATTGGTTGAGTATGGTCGCAAAATAGAGGAAAAAAGGAAGGCTATGAAAAGTGACATGAAGGAAAATGTACAGGGAGCCAACAGTGATGGGAAGGCAACTGGGACTCAAATCAATGGTTTGGAGCAGAAGGACGAAAGAAACATTCCACTGGGACAGAATGAAGAAACAAGAATGCAAAAAAATGAGGAGGGGCTGAGGAACCTCTGGGACAACTTTAAACATTCCAATATCTGAATAATAGGGGTGGTGCCAGAAGGAGAAGAGGAACAGCAAGAAATGGAAAACTTACTTGAAAAAATAATGAAGGAGAACTTCCCCAATCTGGCAAAGGAAATAGACTTTCAGGAATTCCAGGAAGCTTAGAGAGTCCCAAAGAAGTTGGACCCAAGGAAGCACACACCAAGGCACATCAGAATTACATTTCCCAAGATTAAAGGTAAGGAAAGAATCTTAAAAGTAGCAAGAGAAAAGGAGAGAGGTACCTACAGAGGAGTTCCCATAAGACTATCAGCTGATTTCTCAAAAGAAACATTGCAGGCAAGAAGAGGCTGGAAAGATGTATTCAAAGTCATGAAAAGCAAGCACCTATATCCAAGATTACTCTATTCAGCAAAGTGCTTCTCAGATAAGGTCAAGTTAAAGGAGTTCATCATCACCAAGCCCTCATTATATGAAATGTTAAAGGGACTTATCTAAGAAAAAGAAGGTTAAAACTATGAACAGTAAAATGACAATAAACTCACAACTATTAACACCCAAACCTAAAAAAAATAACAGAAACAAAACAAACAAAGCAAACAACTAGAACAGGAACAGAATCACAGAAACGGAGATCACGTGGAGGGTTATCAGTGAGGTAGTGGGAGGGGAAGAAGGAGGGGGAGAAAGGGGGAAAAAGTACAGGGAATAAGTGGCATAAATGGTAGGTACAAAATAGACACGGGGAGGTTAAGAATAGTATAGGAAATATAGAAGCCAAGGAACTTATTTGTACGACCCATGGACATGAACTAAAGGTAGGAAATGAGGGTGGGAGGGAGTGTGCAGGGTGGAGGGGAATAAAGGGGGGAAAATGGGACAACTGTAATAGCATAATCAATAAAATATATTTTAAAAAAAGTTTCACAATTTTGGAATAACAGCTTTCCACATTCATTAGTCACTTAGGCCTGTCAATTAAGGTTAAACTCTTTAACACCTGAGTTCTCCTATCATTCACCTTGTTAATTTTAATTATCTTCTATGGAGTTAGCTTACAAACTAAAACAACATAAGATACAAAAGCTACACAATTTTGGAAGAATGGCAGGCGTCTGCCTCAGAGATCGTCCCCTCTAGAACACCCGAAGAAGAATAACTGGGCCACTCTCTGCGAGGCCAGCCCAATCCTAGGCTGTGTTTGGATTTCCTACCCATCCAAAATACTGTCCGTTGGAAAATGCAGGCAGCTGTAGCACCACCATCTAAGCATCCTCGAGGAAGAAGAGTGGGAGAGCCAGAGAGAGCTAATGCCTGCCTGTCCGAGAGCCCTTCTTTTATTTCAAATCTTCTTACCCATAATTCCATGTGCTCTGGAGGCATTCAGCTTCTCAGCCAGTCCTGTCCTAGGCGATTTACCATTGCCTCAGCAAACTCCTCTTATGGCCCCTCCTTACTTCTCCCCAGTGATCTGATGAGATCTCTCTGTATCACTATCCTATTATATATATATACATACATACACATATTGTATATTTAATATATTATAGATACAATATATTATATAATATAATATTATATATATATAATATCAATAGACACAAAATGGATATGGCAAGCCATGAACAGCCATGAATGTAAGACCCAACAGGGGGGCTCCTTCTAAATCCTCCCATGTGATAGTCTCCCACTGCCTCCTTCTCCTCTTTTTACTCCCACCTCTGTCCTGAACTTTGTGTTTGCTACTCTCTGGCTTTTAAAAATGATTTTCCTAAACAACAGTGTTGTTTAGTTTCAAAAAAATAAGTTGATGTCCTGGGTTTTACTTATTTTTACTCAACATTGTGCCAAAAAATGTATCCATGTTTTAATATGGGTGCATTATTACACTGCAGGATAACGTGCCATGCTTTCTCCTGTGAGGGGTGTTCGGGCTGTTTGCAGTTTTTTGCTTCTGTGAACAGTGTGATCCTGAAGTAAAGGTTTCTCTGGGCAGTGTACCCAGGAGTGAACTTGCTAGGTAGGTCGACTATTGCCAGGTGTCTGAGCATTTTGAACCACAGGTGATGATGCCAACTGCTTTTCAGAGTGGTTGTAGCAATGTACATATTTTTCTGACATCATAAGAGTTTTTGTTGCTCTTTCTCCTCTCCAGACCTTAGTATTGTAAGACTTCCTAGTTTTTACCTATCTGAATTTGGGTTTCTCCTTGTGAAGTGCCTGTTAATGTCCTTTGCTGGTTTTTCTATTGGGCCATTTGTAATTTTCTTACTGATATATAGGGATTCTTTGGTATATTCTGAGTATTAAAATTTGATTAATTTACATGTGTGGCAAATGTCTTCTTCCACTTTGTTGCTTGCTTTTTCAATCTCTCTATGGTTTCTTTCAATGAAGGAAGGTTTGTAGTTTCATGTCAGATTAATCAGTTAAGGATTAAGCCATAGATTCCCACTATGGCTCAGGTTTTCTGGTTCTAGAAAGCTTTTCCTTGAGATCATAAAGGTAGTTTCCCATATTGTTTTGTAAATTTTTATTGGTGGTTTTGTCATATTGAATTGATTTTTTTTTATAGGATGTCAAGTAGCAGTGTAATTTTGTTTTTTTCTATGGGCATACACAGTTGTACCGGTGCCATCAGTGGAATGGTTAGCACTCTTTTCCCCCAGTGCCCTCCGTGCCGGCCCTTTTATCGGTCAGGTGCCCGTATGTGAGGGAGCGATTCCGGCATGTCTGTCCTTTTCATTAGCCCGTTCGTTTATCTCTCTGGCGGTTGCATGTGATCACTCGTCACAGCTTTGTAGTAAGTCTTGAAGTCCTCTGCAGCTAGTCACCCTTACCTCTTTTTCTGGAGATACTTGTCTCTTTATTTTTTTTTCTATAAATATTCTGTTGAGATTTTGAGTATAGTTGCCATTTAATCTATAAGTCATTTTCTGAAGAGATGATATCTTTATGATATTAAGTCAAAGCATTGATGACATGATATGTTTTGTATTTCCTTGATATCTTTTAAGCAAAATTTTGTAATTTCTCCTTAAAGGTCACCCATGTATCTTAGATGTCTTTCTGGATACTTTATGGTTTTCTATGCTATGACAGATAATAATTTAAAAAAATTCTATTTTCTACTTATACATTGCTAGCATTTCTAAATGGAATTTATTTTAATATATTGTTTTGTAATCTAGGAACCTTCCTAAACTCTATTATTAATTCTTACATATAGGTTCTTTTGGAACTTTAACATAAACAATAATACAATCTTTGAATGAGAGTTTTTGGCATATCTTTCCAGTCCTGATGGTTAATTTCCTTTGCTTGACTTACCTGGCTGACCAGGCATATCTCCAAGTGGAAGTCGACACAGGGCACTTTGTCTTTTTATGCTCTGAGTTCTCGTGTTGAACTTTTAAGAATGATGCTTATTATAGATTTTTTGTAGTTGCCCTTTATTGTATTAACGTGAATGGATGCTGAATTGTATCAAGTACTTTTTTCTGTATCTATTAAAATTATGTGACATTTTTCTTCTTTAATTTTTAAACTTTTGAACTACATTTACTAATTTTCTAACATTAAACCAATCTGGAAATACCCAACTTGGTCATAATGAATACTTTTTTCTGTTTATTATTGACTTTTGTTAGAAATATTTATTTATAACTTTATATTTGAGAGTAATTTGTAATTTTTTTCCTTGCTTTTATTGGGTTACAATCTCAGAGTTATGTAACTCACAACAGGGAGTTATGGCTGTGTTCCCTGTGTTCTCTACTCTGACTTAGTTTGTATAAAGCTGGAATTATTTCTTCCTTGAATAATGTTTGGATGATGCTGTGATCCTGAGAAGTTTTCAGCAGGTATGTGCTCTGTTTGGCATAACTTTTGGCACTGCACTGTGTTCAAGAGAAGCCTTCAGAATTGGCACCAATTCAGGGTTCCATTAATTAACTAATGCTAATGGGTTGAAGAAGGCTGGTATGAATCTCTCAGCAAACTGTTTCGCAAGCGGTGTCTGAGGGGTGGGAGAATTGGAAGACTTTCACATTCTGCGTTGATGAAATGGGCTATCACCCATGACAAGTAGCCTGATTTCCTTACTTCCTCATTAGAGTTCTAACATCATTCATAATATTATTATTGTTGCAGCTGAACTCCATCAGGGAGGTGAGCTGGAATGGTGGGAGATGGTGACATTCTGTAGTCATTGAAATAAACTGCTCCCCCCTGCTGCAATTACCCCTCATAATGGAGAGACAAGACATACCTGGGGAGAGGCCGGGCCACTATCCAGTGCTTCAAACGGGAAACAGATCCCTCGGATTATATGGAGCTGACACATGAACGTGTTGCTTCCCAAGTGCATGGCCCCAAGGAAATCACTAAAGGAAATAATGCACTGTCAGATCTCGGAACGTAATTATTTGACTATCCATTTTTTGTAGTTTAAATGAATTATCACTAAACTTTACCCTAGTCAGTGTGGTATACACCCTGTGAAACTTATATTCTGTTTTAGAAATATTTGTGTACATATGGGCAGATTGAATTGAGAGGCCAGCCATTTTACCCACTAGTCAGATGTCAATGTTTTGGTCACTTGATTTCAATGTGTACTGATAAACAAATTCTTCTTTCCAAATACAACAAACAGCATTTGTCATTTCTAGGAGTCTTTTAACAATGGAACAGGAAATAGAATGTAGAATCAGCATCTGGGTTAAAATCCCGACTCCATACTGTGTGACCTGAGGCCCTTTACTTAAACACCCCGTGCTTCAGTTTCCTTATTTGTAAAATGGAGATGACAGTGATGCTCTAGGAAAATGGCGAGGACGAAATGGGCTCGTGCACGTAGAAGCAAGCACAAATACTTGCTCATACTATTTTGAAGTAGTTCCCGAAACATAGCTTTCACTTATGATTAGAAAGGTAACTTAAATTAAGTGATTCTCAATGAATTTCACTATTACTTCCATTTGGATTATTTTTTCATTGGAAGTCCCAAAGGATGCGGATCACTGAAATTCATAATACATTATTAAAATATTTTATTCATTAATTCAGGATATAAAATGTCCAAGGAGGTTGATAAAAAAATCTTAGCCATAGGAGCTATACTTGCTTTTTAACCCCAGAAAGACACATAAAATTAATTGAAGATCAATCTTTGGTATCGAGGTCAGGAAACCAAAGCGCGAATGTAAGAGGAGAAAATGCTTTTTTCACTCACATGTGGAATATAAAACAAAAGTTAGCAAACGGACTCACAAACAAAAACAGAAAGCACAACGGTGGTTAGCAGAGGGCATGGGGTGTGCGGGGAGGACGAAGAGGGTAAAAGGGTCAGATATATGGTGAAGGAGGGAAACTAGACTTTTCAGTGGTGAGTACACAATAGAGTATACTGATACCAAATTGTAATGTTGAATACCTGAAAATTATGGAATGTTATTAACCATTGTTACCCCTATTAATTTATTTTCTTTTTAAATTTAAACATAGTTGCTAAAAATATTATATTAGTTTCAGGAGTACAATAGAGTGACTCAGTATTTGTGTACATTACAGTGTGATCACCTCACTAAGTCTAGCAATCATTTGCCACCATACAAGCTTATCGCGATATTCTTGTCCAATAAATTTAATTAAAAAAGAGCAAATGTTTGTCTCTTCCAGCTGGAGATGTGTGGGCGCTGAGTGCGGCTCAGCAGCAGTGCAGTTCGGGGAGCACACAGAAACATACTGGAGAAACCCTGCCCTCCTTCCCTAGAAGCCAACACTGTGCCTCAGTGTCCCTTTTTGTAAAGCTGTGTGACGTGCTCAGACGCCTACGGGGGTGACACAGGCAACCTAAAGAACTGTAGTTGGCAAGGTGGGGACTGTCCCCAGTGGCACAGCATTTTCTTCTAAAGGGGGCAGCGGTGTCTGTTCTTCTCTGTTCTTTCATGTACAATGGATAGTATTATGTAAAGAATTTCAGTTTTCTGGGCTTGGAGTTTTGAAATCAGGGAAGCTTTAGGAACTGAAAGAGGCATTTGAATCTGTTGGACCACCCGCCACGCAGGCCACGGTGTGGTGTAGTGTACATGCCGTCTTCTCAGTAAGCGAGAGCTGGTGCGACTACCGAACGAATGATGGCTTCGCAGACAGTTATTTGGCTTTTGTTAAGATTCTCTGTCATATTGCTCCTAAAAGTCTAAGGATTTGCAAGTTTACCACAGTCCGAACAACAAAAAATGACCAGACATTCTCCTTTCCTGGCTAAAATGAGTGATCGCTACTTCTTTGCCCATTAAAGATGTAGCCTTATTTTGGTCATCCTATCTTCTAGAAAAAAAATTACCAAGATTACCAAGACACCTCTGCTTTCTGACAGCTCCCAATCCAGATCGAAATCATGCTTCTGTGGACCTTTCCCCAAAGCACTTGACAGAACCCAAATCGGTAACAGCCCATCCTATACCTCTTTTAGAGCCACCTCAGAGTTCCCCAGAGCCTGCTGCTTCCCTAATTGAAGTGAGTCAGTAAATCCAACGTGGTCCTACTACAGTCTGTCCTGGTGGATGAAAGGTGCTGATATTCATGATATTATTACCTAGTTACTGACTTTTTGGTCCTTGGGAAAAATTAAAGCAGAAGTACATATTGTAGGAGGAAAGCTTATAAAAAAAAGTTAATGGTAAAAACTGAATGAACAATTCATTTCAATAAAAACCACTTCCCAAGTTGTTTCCCTCTCAAGGCTGTATACCTGCTGGCACTTCGGCGTCTGGGAAAGCCAGTGTCTCCACGGCAGGTTTGCAGATGTGGTGTGATTCACACGGCAGACAGGAGGAGGTGGTGACCCTTCGAAACCTAGTTAGGAGAAGTTCTTTCCAAAAGCTATAGATTGTGCTGATTATGATCTTAGCAGGTTTCAACCTGCTATCCAGGTCTGGAACTTGAGACAAGTTAAGATCAACAAGCTTTTTGCGGTCAAGTTTCATTAATTAGAGTTTGCTGCCAAGACATGGTGGGGAGGCCAACTTCCACTCCTGGTGACTTTCCACGGTTCCCTGCCTGAGCTGTGGGGACCTGGCGCGGAGGCTGTGCCCTTTCTCAGGCCAGCTGGCCCTGGCCTGCGCTGTGTCTGTGCTCCCGGATGGAGTGCTTTGCTGCTAATGAGTGAAGGCAAAGCTTGGAAAGGGTAGAAGTCGGGAGTCCAATTTGGGAAGCATTTCCCAAAAGTCAGAATAAAGCAGTTTTAGTTCTTTATCTAGACAGTTTAAAAAGAAATTAAGCTAATTTTATTTTTTCAGGTCACTTTTTAGGAAAGATGCAACATCTTCAGGCATTGCTGTCTCCCTTTGTGAGGCAAACATGAAGCTTTTCCTTGCCAGTTTTATTATGTCATTGAATTAATAATGTAAAGACTAGATCAGAAGTTAATTTGGCAGCTGTGCCTTTAGGGAAATTTTTGGAAGAGTGACCTTCCATTCTTAATAAGCATGTTATTGCATTTAGAATTAAATTACTGAGAGCCACGCTATCCCCTTCAATTTGCTATTAGCCATTCTTCCCTTTTATTTTTAATGAACTAGAACAAGTGGAAGCCAGTTGTCTCCGACAGCGCGCAGTCAGAAAGGAGCTCAGAACCTTTCCCTGTCAGACCCTTTATTTTAGACAAGTTTAACTCTTCCAAGTGTTAGGATTTTGAAAGTCATCTACAAAGTGTCCATGTGTTTTTTCCTTAATTAAAGCGGCATGGGACAACACATGATATTACTTTGCCCACTTTTATATTTGGTTGCCTTCTCAAGCTTGGGTTTTCTTGCCTGAAGTAAAACATATCCTCTTTGTTGGAATCTTGTGATTCTAAGATTCACATGGAAAATGAATGGGCCAGAAAGTCCAATAGTACATCCTGTAACAGATCTGGGGAGAGGGTTTAAGCCATCAAATAGAGCTCCACTTAAAACATCAGCTCTTTTTTCTCTTTGTGTGTTAAAAACACTTTGTATAGTGTGTTGCTTTTATTAGGTGGTTATACCAGAAAGTGTGATGGTGGATACAGGTGTGTATGGGTCAGCTGCCTGAGTCTGCTCAGCCAGTGGTCCTGGGCGGTGGGTATAGTCACAAGTGAGAGCCCCAGTCAAATGGCAGAGGAATCAGAGAGATACGGGGCAAGTTTGCTGTTGGGTGTTCTTTATTTGGTCTATAAACTAGACAGGATGGCTCAGATTTAAATAAATATTCAATACATTTATTGTGAGTGAGCTCTGTCTATCAGACTGCCTGGAATGGGCTCTTCACTTGGTAGGGACCCCCACGGCCCCCTGGCTGCATAGTGTGTGGGCTCCAGTCTAGGGAGGGAACGGGGTATGCACTCCTGTGCTCTGCAGAGAGGAGGGACACCCCTTCCCTGGGAGAAACTGCCAGGCCAAGCCATGCAAAGACTCAGCCCTCATGCTTCCTGGTTGACTTTGTCCTGGAGTATGTGCAGGTGGCTGGTGGCAGCCCAGGCAGTACTGTTGTCAGTGGTGTGCCAGGCCGTGTGCAGAATCCTCTTATTGAAGCCCAGACTGTCCACACGGATGTCATCCTTCTTCCTCTTCCCACCTCCTGGACATGCTCTCCCAGGCTTCAGTCTGGCTCCAGGCTTGCTGTTCTCTGTGGGAGCTTCCAAGGGTCACATCCCTCTGAGTGTTTGTCAAACATTCTGAAGTTGTTGTAGGACCCTGTCATGACCTCACTGTCTGGATCGTTCTGGCACCACTCAAACTTGTCAAAGATGCAGTCATTTTTGTACAGAGCACACAGCTTGCTTTGAAGGTATTTGTTGACCTGGTGGGTCTCGAAGGTCTGGCTCTCTATGCTGAGATCCCAGACCTTCATGACAGGCAGTCTCGCTCGGGTCCACAGAGCCCAGGAGCACGGCTGCACAGCCGCATGGGCCCCTTGCTGCAGCTGTACACAAACACAGCGCGCCTGCACAGGTGCAGCTTGGCTGGTTGATCACCGCCGCCAGCTCCTCCATATTTGTGGGCTTAATGTTCACTATGTTAAAGCTTGTATTTGTGATCTCTAAAGGCCACAGATTAATCCGCAGGTCATCTGTAGAAAGGTATGTTTCATGATCGCTGTTTGTAGAAATGGAATTTATATGATTATGTGAGAGCATTTGCAAAAATTCATCATGGACTTGCTCTTCCATGCAGTCCACGGGCTTCAATATGGGGACCCGCCATGCTGCGGTTCCAAGTGAGTCTTGAAGTCCATTTTCATCTTCCCAGTTATAACCTGCTCTTATATGCCATTCACTGATTTTCCTTTATTTACTAGTTTTATCATTTGTAAAGAATAGAAAATGAGCAGCATTCTGTTGTGGTAACCACCTAATTTTATTAATTTTGTTTTCAATTTCTGGACTTTTCAAGCAGTCGAACTCTGGTTCATGACTTTGAAAGGTGCTGTGAAGATTATTTTCTCCCCTAGAATGACAGCGGCTTTTATGCTCTTGTCCCTACTGAAAAATAACAACTCTGCCACCCTGTCTCATGTTGCAAGAAGATCTCCGGAGCGATTAATTTAAACAGTTGAGATGTCAGCTTCTGCCATGTCCTCGTCGGTGGCCCCCTCGCCCAGCAGGAAGCACCATAGCAGGTCATGTTCCTCCTGCCCCAGCACCTCAGCCTGGCCACTGTCGCCCAACAGCCGGTTCTTCAGGCACTGTGGTGCTGGGCTGACGTATGATAATGGAAACCCAGAGGGTTGTTGAAAAGTCACTAGCTAGCAAGTTGGATCTATTTCAGTATCAAATAATACTCCTAAATAGGACATAAGAACTTTTCATGAATGATGTTGGCATAGAAAAATGACAATTTGAAGCTAAAAATTTAGATCCCATACTATCAACCTAAAACAAAATAAAAGGGTGCTCCAGGTCAACTAAAGATGACAAATTATCAAACCTTAGAAAAAATGGTAGAAAATAAAAAGATGCTATACTCAGGTATGAAAGAATGAAATAATAAACCAAGTCATAAATCTAGAAATATCCCTTTATGATAACAAGACCTCCTTGAGAGCAGACCTGTCAGGTAGTCTTTTGGTTTCTGGCACCTGACACACCTATGTAGGAAAGCCCACATATTTGCTAAGGAAGGTTAATCGCTGCTACTACTGAAAGTGCCAGTGTATTACTGGCCTGTGTGGAACCTAATATTTATCTTTTCTTTCTCACTTATTAGCTTATGATATCTAAATCATATCCTAAATAAAGTTAAAATTGCTTTAAGAAAAGAATAAAAAACCAGTTAGGAACTTAAGCAGGATTAAATCATATGCAACTGCTCTGGAGGGGCTGTTTTTTCCTTCTATCACTGGTGTAAAGCAAAATTTAAAAGATGTGAGATCTAATATCTGAATCATGAACAGCAAGGCCTACTTACAGTACCTATTTCTAACATCCGGTGGCCATTAAAATTTGATTAAGCACATTCTTTGGAAGTGATGGGTAAATTTGTTGTTTGTATAAAGATATTGAAGAAATAAGGTATCAAGTTTTAAAGTGAGAAAAAAGGCTCAGATGCTAATTGAGTGATTGTGTGAAGCTGGGATTTACACATGTGAAATCACTCATTTGATTGATACTTTGATACTCTGTGCAGGACACTTGAGACTGCACAGAGCAGTGATTAATTCAAGAATTCTGAAGTCAGACTGTTTGAATTTAAACCCTGGTTCTACTACTCTGTAGCTGTGTGACCCGGAGCAAATTACTTAAACTCTCTGACTAGGCCAGGGTGTCAAACTCATTTTCAACGGGAGCCCCATCAGCCTCACAGTTGCCTTCAAAGGGCCGAATGTAATCTTAGGACTGTATAAATGTAACTACTCCTTGACAGTTAAGTGAGAGCTCAGCACTGCCATTGAGTAGAAACAAGGTGCTGAGCCGAATCAAACAAGGTGGAGGGCGGATTTGGCCTGTGGGCCTTGTGTTTGCCACCTGTGGCCTAGGCTCTCCCAACTGTGAAATGGTATCATGACTAACACCTACCTACTAGGATTATTGTGAGGGTTAAAGTGAGTTAAAATATGCATATTCTTTAAAAGAACATATAGAATATTGTAAGCATTGTATATATTGATTATCATTACTTGCTATGATTAATACACAGATGTTTACTAGGACACAAGGAAGCTCACAGCATCAGAGATGAAGTTACTATGGGGGCTGCACCCTTGGCCAAGTTTAGTAGTTGCCCCAAGAAGGTTCCATGGTTTTTAGAGGAAAGAATTTGTAGTCTTAGCATATGATTGATTTAAGCCTAAATGCTGACTGCCTCTGTATGAGATTCTGGTTCCCTGATTCACTTCCTTCTTCTGTAGTTTTACCTGTTGAATATTTTTTTCTTAATTTCATTGAACAAGAGAGATGTCTTACTACTTTTTAAAAATATTTTATTGTTATTCTGTTACAGTAGTCCCAATTTTTTCCCCTTTGCCCTCCTCCACCCAGCCTACCTCCCGCTCCCACAGTCAGTCCCCACCCTGTTGTCCATGTCCATGGGTCACTCATACATGTTTCTTGCCTAGTCCCTTCCCTTTCTTTCCACCCTTATTCCCCTCCCCTCTGGTCACTGTCAGTCTGTTCCTTGTTTCCATGCCTCTGGTTCTACTTCGCCTGCTGGTTTATTTTGTTCATTAGGTTCCTCTTATAGGTGAGATCGTGTGGTATTTGTCTTTCACCACCTGGCTTACTTCGCTTAGCATAATATTCTCCAGTTCCATCCATGCTGTCTTGAAAGGTAGGAGTTCTTTCTTTCTGCTGCATAGCATTCCGTTGTGTAAATGTACCACAATTTTTTGATCCACTCACTTAACAATGGGCACTTAGGCTGTTTTCAGATATTGGCTATTGTAAATAGCGCTGCTATGAACATTGGGGTGCATAAGTTGTTTTGAATTGGTGTTTCAGGATTCTTAGGGTATAGTCCCAGCTGTGGAATTGCTAGGACAAAAGGCAGTTCCATCTTCAGTTTTTTGAGGAAATTCAATACTGTTTTCCACAGAGGCTTCAGCAATATACTTCCCACCAACAGTGCACTAGGGTTCCCTTTTCTCCACAACCTCACCAGCACTAGTTGTATATTGATTTGTTTATGATGGCCATTCTGACCTGTGTGAGGTAGTATCTCATTGTGGTTTTAATTTGCCATCTCCCTGATGGCTAGTGATGTTGAGCATTCTTTCATGTGCCTGTGGGCTCTCCGTATGTCCTCCTTGGAGAAGTGTCTATTCAGATCCTTTGCCCATTTTTTCATTGGATGGTTTGACTTCCTGGTGTTGAGTCATATGAGTTCTTTATATATTTCGGAGATCAAACCCTTGTCCTAGGTGTCATAGACAAATATGTTCTCCCATATAGTTGGTTCCCTTTTCGTTTTGATGATGGTTTCTTTAGCCATGCAGAAGCTTTTTAATTTGATGTAGTCCCATTTGTTTATTTGTTCCTTTATTTCCCTTGCCCTAGGAGCTATATCAGTAAAAATATCACTGCATGGGATAGCTGAAATTTTACCTGTACCAGTCCAGTTTTCCCAACACCATTTGTTGAAGAGGCTATTTTTGCTCCATTTTATGCTCCTGCCCCATTGGTCAAATAGTAATTAACCATAGAGACCTGGGTTTATTTCTGGTCTTTCTATTCTGTTCCATTGGTCTATCTGTCTGTTCTTATGACAGTACCAGACTGTTTTGATTACAGTGGTCTTGTAGTATAGTTTGGTATCAGGTATTGTGATCCCTCCTACTTTGTTTTTCTTTCTTAAGATTGCTGAGGCTATTTGGGGTTTTTCTTCTTTCCATATAAATATTTGAAATATTTGTTCTAGATCTGTGAAATATGCCATGTATTTTAATAGGGATTGCATTGAATCTATACATTGCTTTGGGTAATATGGACATTTTAATGATGTTAATTATTCTAGTCCATGAACATGGTATATGCTTCCATTTATTTGTATCTTCCTTAATTTCTTTCTTCAGTGTTCTGTAGTTTTCCGAGTACAGGTCTTTTACCTCCTTGGTTAAGTTATTCTAGGTAAGTTACTTTATTTTTCTTGTTGATATAGTAAGTGGGATTTTTTCCCCTAATTTTTGTTTCTGATATTTCATTGTTGGTGTACAGAAATGCCCTCAGTTTCTGAATGTTGACTTTGTAAACCACTGTTGCTCCAAATTCCTTTATTAGGTCAAGTAGTTTTTGGTGGAGCCTATAGGGTTTTCTATGTACGCTATCATGTCATCTGCAAATTATGACAGTTTTACTTTCTCCTTTTCAATTTGGATGCCTTTTCTTTCTTTTTCTTGTATGATCACTGTGGCTAGAACTTCTAGTACTATGTTGAATAAGAGTGGTGAAAGCAGACACCCTTGTTTTGTTCCTGATCTTAAGGGGAAAGCTTTTAATTGTTGCCCGTTGAGCATGATGTTGGCTATAGGTTTCTCGTATATGGCCTTTATTATGTTGAGGTATGCTACATTTATTCCCACTTTTCTGAGCGTTTTTTTTTTATCATAAATCAGCGCTGTATTTTATCAAGTGCTTTTTCTGCGTCTATTAATATGGCCATGTGATTATTGTCTTTCATTTTGTTTCTGTGGTGTATTACATTTATTGATTTGTGAGTACTGTGCCATCCTTGCATCCCTGGGATGACTCCCACTTGATCATGGTGTATGATCTTTTTAATGTATTGCTGGATATGGCTTGCCAATATTTTGTTGAGGATTTTAGTGTCTATGTTCATCAGTGGTATTGGCCTGTAGTTTTCTTTATTTGTTGTATCTTTGCCTCGTTTTGGAATTAGGATAATACTGGCCTCATAAAAAGAGTTTGAGAGTCTTCCCCTTTCCTGAATTTTTTGGAATAATTAGAGAAGGATAGGAGTTAGCTCTTACCTAAATGTTTAGTGAAATTGACCTGAGAAGCCATCTGGTCCAGGGTTTTTGTGTGCTGGTAGTTTTTTGATTAGTTCTTAAATTTCACTAGTTGTGATTGGTATATTCAGGCTCTCTGCTGCTTCTTGATTCAGTTTTGGAAGATTGTATGTTTTTAGAAAATTGTTCACTTTGCCCAGTTTGTCCAATTTCTTGGCATATAGTTGTTCATTGTAATTTCTTGCAGTCCTAGTATTTCTGTGGTATCAGTTGTAACTTCTCTTTTGTTTCTGATTTTATTAACTTGAGTCCTCTCTCTTTTTTTCTTAATGAGTCTGGTTCTTTTAACCAAAATTTGTCAATTTTGTTTATCTTTGCAAAGAATCATGTCCTGGATTCATTGACCTTTGGAATTGTTTTTTGAGACTCTATGTCATTTAATTCTGCTCTGGTCTTGATTATTTCTTTCCTTTTACTTACTGTAGACTTTTTTGGTTGATGTTCTTCGAGTTCTTGTAGATATAGGGTTAAGTTGCTTATTTGAGATTTTTTTCTTTTTTAGGTAGGCGTGCATTGCTATGAACTTCCCTCTCAGGACTGCCTTTGCTGTGTACCATAGATTTTGGGTTGTTGTGTATTCATTTTCATTTGTTTCCAGATACTTTTCAATTTCTTACTTGATCTCATTATCAACTCATTCATTATTTAATAATATGTTATTCAGTGTCCATGTATTTGAATGTGTTCGAGTTTTTTCCCTGAGGTTGGTTTCTAGTTTCAAGCCATTGTGATCCAAGAAGATGCTTGATATTATTTCAGATTTTTGAATTTTTGGAGGCTTGTTTTGTGTTCTACCATGTGGTCTATCTTTGAAACTGTTACATGTATATTTGAAAAGAATGTCTGTTTTGCTTCTATGGGGTGAAAAGTTCTGCATATATAAATTAAATCCATGTGATCTAGAGTGTCATTCAGTGCCTCAATTTTCTTGTTGATTCTTTGTCTGGAAGATCTATCCATTGTGACAGTGGGGTGTTGAAATCCTCTACAATGACTATGTTGCTGTAGATATATTTCTTGACATCCTGCAAGACTTTTCTTATATATTTGGGTGCTCCTGTGTTGGGTGCATATATGTTTACGAGGGTTATATACTCTTGCTGGACTACTCCCTCAAGTGTTATGAAGTGACTTTGTCCCTTTATAGGGCCTTTGTTTTGAAGTCTATTTTGTCAGATGTAAGTATTGCTACATCAGCTTTTTGTTCATGTCCATTTGCTTGGAATATTATTTTCTGTCCCTTCACTTTCAGTCTGTGTAGATCTTTTGTTCTGAGGTGGGTCTCTTGTAGACAGCATATTGCAGGCCATATTTTATTATCCATTCAGCTACCCTATGTCTTTTGATTGGAGCATTTAATCCATGTACATTTAACATTTCATCAATAGGTACTTGTTCATTGCCATTTTTCCCCCTTGTACCTGTGTTCCTGCCCTCTCCCCCACTCTTTCTTCATCTTCTTAAATCAGTCTTCTTAGCATTTCTTGCAATGCTGGTTTGATGGAGATGTATTCTTTTAGCTTTTTTTTTTTTTGTCTGGGAAACTCATTATTTCAACTTACATTTTAATGAGAGCCTTGCTGGGTAGAGTAGTCTTGGTTGTAGGCCTTTGCTTTTCATAACTTGGAGTACTTCTTGCCATTTTCTTCTGACTTGTAGTGTTTTTGTTGAGAAATCAGTTGATAGCTTTATTGGAGCTCCCTTGTGTGTTACTAGCTGTTTCTCCCTTGCTGCCTTTTAGATTCTCTGTCTTTAAATTTAACCATTTTAATTATGATGTGTCTTGGAGTGGGCCTCTTTGGGTTCAGCTTGATTGGAAACCTCTGTGCTTCCTGGACTTGCATGACTTTTTCCCTCACCAAGTTAGGGAAATTTTCTGTCATTACTCTTTGTTCAGTTTGATTCTGTCTGTTCTGGTTGTTTATTTTTTGCTATTGAGTTCGTTGTTTAAACTCTCTGGTGTGAGCGGCGATGCAGTGCGTCCACCTACACCGCCATCTTGGCGGAAGTCCCTGTCATTACTTTTTCAAACAGGTTTTGTATCCCTCGCTCCTCTTCTCCTTTTGGTATTCCTATGATATGGCTATTATCACATTTCATGTTGTCCTGCAGCTCACATAAAGTTTTGCTTCTTCTTTTTTAGTCTTTTTTTATTTTGTTGCTATCTAGTTTTTTTTCTACCTTGTCCTCCAACTTGCTGATTCGATCCTCTGCTTCATCTAGCCTGCTTTTAATTCCTTCTAGTGTATTATTTGTCTCAGATATTGTCTTCTTCATTTCTCCTGGCTCTTATTGATAGTTTCTATGTCCTTTTTGATGCTGATATAGTTCACAGTTCCTTGTAGCTTCCATAGAGTTCCCTGTAGTTCTCACTGAGTTCCTTGAGCATCCTTATAACCATTATTTTGAACTCTGTGTCTAATAGATTACTTGTCTCACTTTCATTTAGCACTCTTTCTGGGGATTCCTCCTTTCTTTTCAGTTGGGAGTTGTTTTTATGTCTCCTCATTTTATGTGACTCTTCTTGTTTGTTTCTGCATATTAGATTGATTTGCTTTGATTCCCTATCTTCATGAGGTGATCTGTGGTAGGAGACCTGTGGGACTCAGTGGTGCAGTCTCCTTGATCTCCTGAACTTGATGCTTTTGGGATACCCGTTATGCCATTTATGTGGGCTCTCTGGTTATAATTGGGTTTTTATTGTTTGGTCATTCTTTGGTGGGTTCTTCCCTCTAGCTGGCTGACTGAGAGTCACACCATCCACCACATCTTGAATGCTGTTGTACAAGTGCTGCCAGAACAAACAAAACAACCCAGGAAACAAAACCCACACCTGCAATAATAACACCACCTACAACCACCCTATCAACAGCAAATGAGCAAATATTAAAAGGTGTAAAGAGATTAAGACTGTTATTAGAAAGGAAAAAATGCATATGAGATGACTAACTGAAATAAAATGATTTTGAGAGGGTAGAGGGAGGATAAATAATAAGAGTAGGGAATAGAAACAAGGCACATAAAGAAAGAAAAAATAGAATTTACATTGTAAATAAAAAAGGGGAGGGAAGAAGGCAAAATGGAGTAAGAAATGGAAAGAGTACAGTATGAGGTTTAAAGAAACATTTTTTTTTTAAGATTTTATTTTTTTTTATTTATTTTTAGAGAAAGGGGAAGGGAGGGAGACAGAGAGGGAGAGAAACAGCAATGTATGGTTGCCTCTCACATGACCCTCACGGGGACCTGGCCTGCAACCCAGGCATGTGCCCTGACTGGGAATCGAACCGGGACCCTTTGGTTCCCAGCCCATGCTCAATCCACTGAGCTACACCAGCCAGGGCTAAGAAACATTTTTAAGTAGTGAAAAAAATAGGAACCAAATTGGTTACAAAGATCTACCACAGTGATATCAATGACAAATGAGCAAAGATTAATACAGGTAGAATGGGAATAAGAAGAAGAGAGAGAGAGAGGAAGAAAGACAGACAGACAGAAAGAAAGAAGCTTATGAGATGTCTAGAGGAAAGAAAAGTCATTTTGAGAGGACAGAGGAAGAAGAAGTACTAAGAGTGGAGGATGAAAACAAGGTTAAGACAGGGAAAAAGTAAATTTAAAATGAGAAAAATAAAGGGCAGGAGCAAGGCAAAATGGAGTGGGAGAGGGGAATAGTAAAATTTGAGATCTGAAGTACAAAAATAGTGACGATTTAGGAATAAAATGGAAGAGAAGCAACAACAATCACCATATCCACAATGAATGAGCAAAGATTAATAAAAGTGGAGAGAGAATAAGGGTATTTCAAGAATGGGAAAAATAGTGAGAGATGACTAATGACAAGAAAAATGGTTTTGAGAGGCTGGAGGAGGTAAAAATAGTAAGTGTGCAGAACAGAAACAAGTCACAGCAAGAGAGAAGTAAAATTTAAAACAAAAATAAGAGGAAGAAAGAAGGCAAAATGGAGTCAGAGAAGGGAGGAGCAAAATATGAAATTTGAAATAAACTAAAATAGAAAACTAGTGAAATAATAGGAACAAACCTGAAGGAACAGAAATGAATGTTAAAAAGCTATCCAGGAGAGAAAATAATGCAAATGATGAAGACCACGGTGGAATTCGTCTAGTGTTTACCACTGTCTTCTTTTTCTGAATCTGCCTCTGGTAATGTCAGATGGTGTCCTAATCTGGCCCTAGGCAGTCTGTTCAAGACTACAGTTGATCCATGGTCTTTAGCTGTCTTCTTCAGATTTGGCTGGTACCCACTCTTCTGCCCTGCCAGCTTTCTATTAGCACAGGGCTCAGGAGTGGTTCATTTAATGACCCAAGAGGACTGCCAGTGCCTTCTTCACCTGCCTCCAGAGGGGCCTCTGGTGTGATGGGGAGGGTGCGAACCCTGGGTTACCCCTGGGGGTGCTGTTCAATCTTCCAGGAAGATGGTGGGGGTGTTTCCCTTCCCCATCTTGGTCTGCCCCAGAGTCTTTCCAATAATGTATGGTTTCTAGTGAATTAGGTGTCCATTTATGTGAGGGGCCAATCTGTGTAAAAGGGGCAGTTCTTTCCAGCCTGGCCCAGACAGCAGCTCTCTTTAGGCACCAAGGCTGGGTGGGGCCCTGAATACCCTTTGTTGCACCCGTCTCTAATCTCTCCTCTGCTGGTTTCAGTGGTTCAGGGCCCACAGGGCAGTGTAGCTCACAGTGTCTGGTAGAAAGGGCCCGTTCAGAGCTTTTCCTTCTTTCCCTTGCAGATATGCGCCCAGCCGGGGGCTCCTGAGCCTGGCCTCACTGATCTGCAGAGCCTATAATCCCACAAGTGGGGGGTGGGCATGCCTGTGAGGGGACCTGCCTGGCTGCAATGAATCTCAGGCATTCAACTCCTGGCCGTCCAGGCCCCAGCCTGCCATACTCACTGGAGGCTAGGCCCTAACTCTCCACTCTGCACAGTCCTCTGCTCACCAGCTGTGTTGGGCTGAGTCTCACAGTCCCTTCAGCGTGACACTATTACTCTGGATTCTTTGTTAGCAGAGCCATTGTGCATGCGCACGTGCTCACATGAGTACAGGGTCCCTGCCAAGTCTTGAGTCTTGCCTCAGCTCCTCTTTTAAAAGAGTTTCTATGTGGCCCGCAGACTGCAGCACTGAGCCCTGAGGGGCCTATTCTCCGTTGGCTCCCCCTCTCCAAAAAGCACAAAGCCTCTCTTGGTCAGGGCTGACTACAGCCTGCCAGAACCTCCAACCGTTTTAGATAAAGTTTCTCTCTGGATCTCTCTCGGCTGGTGCTGGGAAGAGTCCCACAGTGATACCATGGGGCAGTGGCAGGGTGCTCTTGCTGCTCCCGCCAATGAGTTTCAGCCTGGGATGGACCTGCTCCTGCCTCACTGTTTCTGCTGCCAGCACCACCCTAGCCATCTCTCTGTGCCCCCACAGCTCGCAGCTCCTGAGCCCATCTGCAGCCTCCTCAGTCAAATTCTGTTGCAACAGCCCCTTCCCCAGTAAGTACCACCATCCCTGGATCCTGACTCCTGGCCATGGTGTGGTTCATGACCCTGCCAGGGTGGAAGGTACGAGTCACATCTGGGTGCTAAGGTGTGGGAACTCTGGAGGTTTCTTCCTGAAGAAGATATTTTAAACTCTTCAGAATGACTCCTGCCCCAAATCTACGCAGCCAGAAGTCTGGGTTGGGCAGCAGCAGCGGCAGCTGCTCTGTTGGGAGAGCCCGGGCTGCCTGCTCCCTAGTGTCTTGAAGGTGGACAGGCTCTTGCCCACTCACACACATGCCCTGTACACTTGTCTGTGTACACACACACTCACACATGCTTTCTCTCACTCTCAGCTGGATTTTTGAATTGACTGCTCCGAGGGTTAGCTGCAAGACTGGTGGGGATCTGGGAGCAAATGGACGGAGCTTCTAGCTACTCTGCAGCCATCTTGGGTCTCTTACTAATTTTTATTTAGATTCTTTAGTACGTAAACAAGACTGTTCGTAAAATGTTCTGTGTAACTGACAAAAATCTGAGTGGAAATTAATAGTGAGCCTCTGTCCTCTGAAACAGTTATTCTGGGAAGCATGTGACCACAATCACAGGCCTGAAGTGAATTAGCCACCAATCGAATCTGGGAAGAAAATGAGAGCTTGGCAACTATAAATCTTACACATGAGGGTACTGATGGGCAGTTGCCTTTAGGCTGCAAATGCCCCTTAAAACTGAGCTGGTGGATCTAAGACAGGGCATCTGAAAAGCTGAAAGAAACCTAGGTCTGTGCGGAAGGCGGCTTATAGTATTCTGTAGTATTTGTATAAAACATTCTTTTA
Organism: Micronycteris hirsuta; assembly: GCA_004026765.1. Classification (NCBI taxonomy): domain Eukaryota; kingdom Metazoa; phylum Chordata; class Mammalia; order Chiroptera; family Phyllostomidae; genus Micronycteris; species Micronycteris hirsuta. Next base: position 76,513 of record PVJI01001637.1, on the reverse strand, counting down.
TACAGAAGAAAATCTGTATACAGAAGAAAATCCTTATATGAAGATATTAGCTCATTTGCAAGCTCCCTATCAGTGAACAGATGGCAACAGTCCAAATACAAAGGAAAAGGAATCAGCTAGAATTTAAATAGCAGGAAGGCGGTGCAGAGATGGACTTTTAACTACCTGCCTTGCGCTTTGTGCTGATTACCATTGGGCTGCCATCCTGGGGAACAGGCACAGGTATCCACATAGGATGTGGTGGCTCCATCTGGTGTGATGAGAAAATCAAAGCTCCAGAAGAGATAAGTATCTTGGGAGATAAGATCACACACATAATAAATGGCAGGGCTGAGATTCAAATTCAATTCCAAAGTTGATGACGTTCCTAAATATGTAGTTTTAATAAGATTCACCTAATGTCTCTAAAAGTTAATTTGGTGAAAATGTGACTTTTGCCTCAGTATTAATTCAATTTTTTTCTGATGAGTTATTTCAAGTTCATTGCATTCATGGAATTTCAATTACACTTAATTTTATTACTGAGCAAGTCTCACGTAGGTGTGTGGGTGAGAGAGGTATTCTTCAAGTCAGCTTTGCAATTGCAATTGAATAACTGGAGTAGGAATGTTTTCAATTTAACCTCATTACCAGCTGTAATATTCAAATTGTCTCACAATCTATCTTCTTTTATGTTTCACTGAAAAAGAATCTGGCTATAGGCTTTTATCACTTAATCTCCAGAGTTGCATCTCAAATTCTCAGATCACAGACCAGCTTGTTTTTCAGGACTAGAATTCTCTTTGTCCTCGACCCATTATTTGTTGATATAAAGTGATAGACAGCAGGACTTTATTACAACCCATTATGTGCAGAACTAATACAAATGTTGCCTCTGTCCTAGTCATTTTCTGAGAGCAAAGACATTTTTGAGGGTCTCCTTAATAGGAATGTTTATTAATCATTGATGTCTTAAAACCTTTGTCAAACATTTAACTTTGAGGAGTTAATGGAGCAGAATGAGAGGGAAAAATTCTGTAGTTTAACTAGAAACTATGGAAGTTAGAATATGAATGATTAAAATAATAATTTACTTTCTTGCATGTTGAGTGAAATACATATACCTTAAGTATTGATTAGGTTTAGGAAAGACTATGAAATTAGAATGGTAGTGATATTTGAGATTTTTCTTATTGCCTTCCCCACCCATACCTCTCGTGGTGTGTGCAGGGTTGGGGAGGGGGGTCACTGCACATCACCGTCAGGAGGTCTCTGTCTCTAGGCCTGCCTACAGTGCTGACGTGAGCACCCTGACCACAGACAAGAAAAACAGAGTTAACTAACTATGTGAGGTGATGGGTGTGTTAACTGTCTTGATCTTGGTAGTCATTCTGTAGTGTGTATGTATATTCAACTCATCATGTTGTATACTTTAAATATGTACAATTATACTTGTCAATTATTTCTCAATAAAGTTTTGGGAAAAAAGAATGTCCCAGAAAGTGTTCAAGACAGAGGCAGTGGTTGCTGGAGCTGGAACATCAGTGAAGTTTGAATCAGCTGGGCGAGTACGAGTCATGCGAAGACGAAACTGTGTGGGCAGAGGGAACCAGTTGACGGAGAAGATCTAGAAAGACCTCTAGAGAGAACCAGAGATGCCATCAAAGAGGCATGGAAGGTTTGTCCTCTCGCCTGTTGCTGCCACCGTTTCTGGCTACCTGAGGCTTGGCTTTTGTTTTCTCCTGTGTATCTAATGACCACACACCCTTTACCTTGAGGGAACATGTGACAGAACTAACCTGTTTGGATGGCAGAGAGTCCTAACCGCTGAGGGGAGTGACACTTAAAAAGGCATTTGTTGCATATACTCAAGAAGATCATCCATGATTTAGTCTAGAATGTTGGAGAATGAAGAATGTGACATCAGAGATAACCAAAGCCTATGAGACCAGGAGCAGCATAACCGTGACTTCTTCCAGAGTGCAGCCATACAAGACAGTAGCAACAGCAAAGGCCATGTCCAACAGAGTCCTGGGTGGCAGCAAGGTGCAGCCGCGTAGTGAATCTGTCAGTTTTCCTTGCAGGGCAGGGTAGGTATTTCCTGAGAAGAATTGCTGTTCGAATTACTATCCAGCTGTTCAGAATTATGTCAGCATACCTAGAAGTCATGGCAGATCATTCAACTTTTCTGAGTATTTTAGAATACATAGGTCAGAATTGGGATGACGTATTATTTTTATCAAGTGCAGAGATGCTTTGTGCAAACTTTCATTCCCTGGTGTATGACTTCCATTCTGATCTCAGCAACACGTGTGAAACGTGGACAAGGTTATGGGGCTTGTGGGGAGCAACACTAATATGTGTTTGCACAGTGAGCCTGTGCCAGGTAAGGGCTTCCTCTGAGCCAGTCCATACCTCCTGTTATCCAACCTTGAATTCAGAAATCATGGATTTTAAAGTTGCGTACAATTACTATGTTGACTAGGTTCTTTAATCCAGAGCTAGGTTTTTAAGACTTAGATAGTCAAAAAATGTGTGGCGAAAATTTTAAGGTTAAGACTGGTGTTTCCTTCCTTTGTTTTATATTGGCTGGTGGGAGGACATCAAGGGATTGGAAGCCAAACTTATAAAAGCTCACCCCAGGCCGAGGCTGGTTTGCTTCATGTTTTCAGTATTGACATGACATGACAGAGGTTTTAAACTTCATGGGAAGCGCTTCCTTGGAAGATTTGAATTGTCTAACCTTAAAAACATTAGTTTTTAAATTAATGACTTCAGGTTAAACTTTACTATCTGAAATATTGGGATTTATTGTAATAGTTACTTGAATTTTTGGTTTAAAAATGAGTGTTTTTGGTATTTTCCCTTCTTGCATTGTCCCATGTTAAGTTCTCAGCCTTTTGATGACACCAAGCTGCAATGTGACAAATGAACAGTAATTTTAACTTGCTTTTAAGGAAATTACAGCAAAGGAGTAAAACTTTGAGGTGGATTGGCAACTAGATTAAGGTTTTCTGGCTAGAGGCAAGGTTGAGATGATCCTAAAACTACTTCTGATATGTCTTTCTTTAGAAGAACAATTTGTTCAGTTTGTTCTTATAAGGAATAAGCTTTGGCTATTTTCTTTTTACGGCCACCAGAATGAAAACAAAATTAGAGGTAGTTCCTTTTTTTCTAGCTGACTTTTTTCATCGAGGTCAAATTCACATAACACAAAATAGACCATTTTAAAGTGAACAAATCAGCATAGTTACTGTAATTTCCAACGTTGTGAAACCACCACCTCCGTCTAGTTCCAAAGTGTTCTCACCACTCCAGAACAAAAGTCTGTGCTCATTCAGCACTCTTACCCCGTTTTCTTCTCCCCTTACCCCAGCCCCGGGCAAACACCAGTCTGCTTTCTGTATCCATGGGTTTCCTCATTCTGGCCATCTAATATAAATTGAGTTATGTGTGATCTTTTATGTCTGGCTTCTTTCACTTAGCATCCAAAGCAGCCTTCTCTTATGTTCAGTATTTTCTTAGTATACTTTTCTGACCCCTGCCTTGTTGTGGTCTGTCCCCCAACCCCTCAATTCATTTGTTGAAACTCTAATCCCCAAGGTGGTGATATTAGGAGGTGGAGCCTTTGGGTGGTGATTAGGTCACGAGGGTAGAACCCTCATGATGGGATTAGTGCCTTTATCATAGAAGCCCCACAAAGCTCCTTCTGCGGTGCGAGGATACAATGAGAAGACTACGGCCCAAAATCTTAGACTTCAAGTCTCTAAAACTATGAGAAATAACTTTCTGTTGTTTATAAGCTCCTCAGTCTGTGGCATTTTGTTATAGTAGCCTGAACAGACAGAAACACTCCTTATTTCTTTTTCTGTATATTTTTTATTTACTTAGTGGTTACCCTGGGGATTACAATTAACGTCATAAATTTGTAACAATCTTTTTTGAATGTATAGGAGTTTAGCTTTAATAGCATATAAAACTCTGCTCCTATATGGCTCTGCACCCCTTTATTTTGTTATTCTTACAAATTTCATCTTTAGACATTGTGTGTTCGTTAACATAGATTTATAATCATTGTTTTGTGCCTTTGTCTTTTAAATCGTGTAAGAAACAAAAAGAGGAGTTGCAAACCAAAAATGTAGTAGTACTGGATTTTATATTTACCAATGCAGTACCTTTACGGGAGTTCTTTATTTATTCACATGGCTTCAAATTACTGTCTGGTGTTCTTTCATTTCAGCTTTAAGCATTTCTCTTTAGTATTTACTGTAGGTAAGGCAGATTTAGTGATGAATTCATATTTTGTTTGTCTGGGAATGTCTTCATTTTTAGATGGGAGTTTTGCTGAATACAAGATTTTTGCTTGTCAGGTTCTTTTTTTCCTTTCAGCACTTTGAATATTTAATCATACTGCCTTCTGGCATTCATGATTTTCAGTGAAAAATGGGCAGTTAATTTTTTTGAAGATCCCTTGTACATGATGATTTGTTCTGTCTTGCTACTTTCAAGATTCTCTCTGTGCCTTTTGACAGTTTGATTATAGTTAGTGTAGTAGACATCTTTGAGTTTATAGTGCTTGGAGTTTGTTGAATTTTATGGATATGTAGATCTATGTGCTTTATCAAATTTGGGGTTTTTTGGCCATTATTTCTTCAAATAGTCTTTCTGACACTTTCTCCCTTTCTTTTCCCACGCACATATTTTGGTATGCTTGATGGTGTCCTATAGGTCCCTCTGACTCTGTGTATTTTTATCTTCTTTTTTCTTTCTGCTCCTCGGTGTGTATAATTTCAATTGTCTTATTTTCAATTTGCTGAAGCTTTTCTCTGCTTGTTCAAATATGTTGTTAAACTGTTCCAGTTAATTTTTAAATTTCATCTATTATACTTTTCAGCTCCAAAAGTTTCCAATTGGCTCCTTTTTATAACTTTTCTTTACTGATGTTCCCCATTTTGTCATTCATCATTTACCTAATTTCTTCTACTTCTCTGTCTGTGTTTCCTTTAGCTCCTTGGGCATATTTAAGTCATTTGTTTTAAAATCTCTATCTAGAAGCTCAATGTTTGAGCTTCCTCAGGGATGCATCCTTTCAATTTATTTTTTCCCCAGTGAATGGGACATATTTCCTTGTTTCTTTGTATGCTTTGTAATTTTTTGTTGTTGTTGAAAACTGGTTATTTTAAATATGATCATATGGTAACTCTGGAAATCAGATTCTCTCCTTAACCAGGTTTGTAGTTGTTGACTGTTGAGGGCTACCATTTGTTTAGTAACTTTTCCCATCTACTTTTGTGAAGTCTATATTCCTTGTCATGTGTTATTATTGAAGTCTCTGTTCTGTTTTCTCAGTGGTCATCCAGTGATCTGATATTTTCTTAAATGTCTGGATATAAAGAGAAAAAAATACTTTCCCCATTTTCACAGCTGAGCTGTGAGTTGGAGCAGTCCTTTAATGTGAAGCCAGGCCACCCACAACTCTGCTTTAGCATTTACCTCCTGTTTGTGCAGTTGACTAAACTACCAGATACAAGCCGAGGGCTGTCTCAGGTCTTTTCTGAGCATGGACCAGTTCTGGACATGCACATTGCACTCTAGCTTTCACAGTATATATGGTGGCCATTCCATGCCCCATTTCTTTAAAAAAAAAAAAATTCCTTCTTAGCTTCTTGCTTCCCAGGCTTTTTGGTCTTTCTACTGCTTGCTCCATCTACTGTCACTTGCCCCAGGTGGCTATGGGGAACGTATGTCTTTAAGTCTTCCAACAGATGCTACCATCGCACGGAAAGACACTCCAGCCCAAGAGAGCAGGGGCAAAACAAAGGTTATCCTTTGTACCAGTTCTTCAGGGAACCACTAGGCAGGTCAAAATGCAGAAGTCTAGCACTTTAAGAATAAGGTCCGTATTAGCACTTTGGCACCAGTAAGTTACACAAGCAATGGGAGCCACCATTCTCATAGCCACACTGTGGTGCCGGGGAGTGGCAGACGGGTAAGTGAAACGGCCACAGTGCTTTTTTAATGAAATTCAGCTGCCTTGATATTCATGAAGCACTCCTTTAGTTATTGTAGGTTCTTTATTAAATACCGGAGTTCTGAAGTATTGATTGCGTCAGTGTTGATGAGCTTAATCATTGGTTCAGTGGAGGAACTCTTTCTTTGAGGACTCTATTCCACCATGTTCTGGGATGTCACTTGGTAATTACTTTCTTTTTTGGTCTGTGTTTTTATTAAGACTTTTTTTTTAGAGCAGTTTATGGTTGACAGCAAAATTGAGGGGAAGGTACAGAGATTTTCCATAGATCCCCTACTTCCATACATGCACAGCCTCCCCCATTATTAACATCCCTCATTAGAGTGGTCAGTTGTTGCATTTGTTACAATTGATGAACCTCCATTGACACATCATAATCACGCAAAATCTATAGTTTACATTAGGACTCACTCTTGGAGTTGTACATTCTACTGGTTTGGACAAAAGTATAGTAACAGGTGTCCACCATTACAGTATCTTAAAGAATTGTTTCATTGCCCTAAAAATCCTCTGTGCTCCTCCTATTCATCCGTCTACTCCCTCCCTCAAACCCCTGGAAAACAGTGATGTTTTCACTGTCTTTATAGTTTTACCTCTTCCAGAGTCATTTATTTGGAATCACACAGTCTGTAGCCTTTTCACATTAACTTCTTTCAGTTAGTAATATGTATTTAAGGTTCCTTTGTGTCTTTTCATGGCTAATAACTCATTTATTTTTATCTCTGAATAATATTCCATTGTCTAGATGTACCACAGTTTATTTATCCTTTCACTTACTGAAGGACACTGTGGTTGCTTCCAAGTTTTGGCAGTTATAAATACAGCTGCTTTAAACATCCATGTGCAGGTTTTTGTATGGATATCAGTTTTCAGCTTCTTTGGGTGAATACCAAGGGGTGTGATTGCTGGATCATATGTAAGACTGTGTTTAGTTTTCTAAGAAACTGCCAAACTGTCTTACAAATTGGCTGCACCATTTTGCATTCCTACCAGCAATGAATGAGAGTTTCTGTTGCATAAAATCCTCACCAATATTTGATGTTGTTAGTATTCTGGATTGAGGGCATTCTATTAGGGATGAGTAACTGTTTTTTGAAGGAAGATATGTTCACTTCATATAAATCAGAATAGTAATATTTTTAACTAAAAATGCTGTTATTTGAGTAGCCTTTCAGAACCTGGCAGTTTTCCTACCTGGCGTTTATTACATCAGCTATACAGCAGCCTCATGCCCCCCAGTAAAGGCCCCACAGGGGGCTGGAGTCAGAGGTAATGGTTCCCTTCCCCTGGCTGCTGGTTTCCTAGCTGACTCTCCCCCGGCCTTTCACCTGTGTTGTTGCTATAGCTTCACGCCCCTTGCTCCTTCATTGTTTGCTTTGCTGGTCAGTGTTTTTGCCTATCCAGTGTTTTTAAAGCACTTCTTTAATCTGTTAATTTAAAAACAAAACATTTTACTAACTTCTGTGGCTCACATTCAAGATGCTCCAACAATTCAGCCTAGTCTTGTTTGCCTACCAATGCCCACTATATTGCTTTCTGTTCCCACTACATGAAGCCACTCACCCTGGCTTCATGTAGTGGGAAGAGAAGTTGCTACTTCATTTCCTGGTATAGAAGTTGAGTGTTCCTACTTTGTACTTTGTTTTTTTTATACTCCAATTTCTCTTTCCCTTACTTTCTTTTTTTTAAAGTATGTTTTATTGATTATGCTATTACAGTTGTCCCATTTTTCCCCCTTTCTTCCCCTCCACCCCCCACCATTCGCCACCCTTTAGTTTTTGTCCATAGGTCATACACATAAATTCTTTGTCTTCTACACTTCTTATACTATTCTTAACCTCCCCCTGTCTGTTTTCTACCTACCATTTATGCTACTTATTCTCTGTACCTTTTCCCCCCTCTCTCCCTACCACTCCCCTGTTGATATCCCTCCATACCTTATATAAATCCCTTTAACATTTCATATAATAAAGGTTGGGTGATGATGAACTCCTTGAACTTGACCTTATCTGAGAAGCACTTTATTTGCCCTTCCATTCTAAATGATAGCTTTGCTGGATAGAGTATTCTTGGATGTAGGTACTTGCCTTTCATGACTTGGAATACTTCTCTCTAGCCCCTTCTTGCCTGCAAGGTCTCTTTTGAGAAATCAGCTGACAGTCTTAAGGGAATTCCTTTGTAGGTAACTGTCTCCTTTTGTCTTGCTGCTTCTAAGATTCTCTCCTTATTTTTAATCTTGGGTAATGTCATTATGATGTGTCTTGGTGTGTTCCTCTTTGGGTCCAACTTCTTTGGGACTCTCTGAGCTTCCTGGACTTCCTGGAAGTGTGTTTCCTTCACCAGCTTGGGGATGTTCTCCATCATTATTTGTTCAAATAAGTTTTCAATCCCTTGGTCTTCCTCTTCTCCTTCTGGCACGCCTATGATTGGGATGTTGGGACATTTAAAGATGTCCTGGAGATTCCTAAGCCTCTCCTCCGTTTTTTGAATTCTTGTTTCTTCATTCTTTTCTGTTTGGATGTTTTTTCTTTCTGCTGGTCCACTCCATTGATTTCAGTCCCAGTTTCCTTCTCACCGCTATTGGTTCCCTGCAGATTTCCCCTCATTTTCTTTATATTATCCTTCATTTGTTCAAGTAATTGTGACAATCTTTCTTCAAATCCTGTGAGCATCCTGATTACCAGTGCTTTGAACTGTGCATCTGATAGGTTGGCTATCTCTTCGTCACTTAGTTGTATTTTTTCTGGAGCTTTGATGTGTTCTTTCATTTGGGCCATTTTTTTTTTTTGTCTTGGTGTACCTGTTATGTAGTAAGGGGCGGAGCCTTAGGTGTTCACCAGGGCGGGGCAACCCACATACTGTGTTGTGACGCTGTCTCTGGGGGCGGGGCCTGAGAGAACAGTGGCGCTTGCTCCTCTCTCCGCACTTCCCCCACTACCCACAAGCAAGTTGGGCCCTTCTGTGCTCGATCTGGGATGGGTGGGCGGGCCTGCACAGTTCCAAGTCCCTGTGGGTCTCTCCAATGAACTCTCCTGTGAGGCTGGGAGTTCCTTCTGCTGCCGCCACAACCCCCACAGATGTTTTCAATCGGTGGTTTGAGGCTTTATTTCCCCGCCGTGGTGGTTTTGTGGTCTGCTCCGCTCCCCAGCTTTTTCTCCCAGTCTCTCTGCGTGGGAATGAGGGACTGCCTGGTCCACCAGTCTCGGCCCCACTGGGTCCAGGTCGGCCAGCCACAGGTTTCGCTGAGTCTGCCTGCCATGTTTTGGCCAGGTGCGCCAGCCACGGGTCTCTCCTGGCAGCTGCAGTATTGCCGGTACCGCTCCACTCACTCTCCGCATGGCTCCGCCCCACTTACTGGTCTGGATGAACGTGTCTTCTTTATCTCTTTGGTTGTCGGACTTCCAGTCAGTTTGATTTTCTATCAGTTCTGGCTGTTTTTGTTTTTTAAATTGTTGTTTTTCCTCTTTTGGTTGTGCAAAGAGGCACAGTGTGTCTACCTACGCCTCCATCTTGGCCGGAAGTCCTAGAAATTTATTTTGAAAGTCCGGGTCCCACCTTTAATCTTTATTGTACTTTTTTCTATTTCCATTTAGTCCTCTTATGTCCCCCTCCCTCCATCAAGCACCACACTGTTGTCCATGTCCGTCAGTCCTTTTCCCTTTTTGTTCAATCCCTCCACCCACTAACCTCTCCTCCATTAGCTGTCATCTGCTGTCCATCTATGAGTCTGTCTTTGTTTTGCTTGTTAGTTCAGTTTGTTCATTAGATTCCACATATGAGTGAAATCATATGGTATTTGTCTTTCTCTACTTGGCTTATTTCACTTAGCATGATAAACACAAACAACCCAATTAAAAAATGGGCAAAGGACCTGAAGAGACATTTCTCCAAAGAGGACATACAAATGGCCAATAGACACATGAAAAGATGCTCAAGGTCACTAATCATCAGAGAATTCAAATTAAAATCACAGTGAGATAGCATCTCAGACCTGTCAGCATGGCTATCATCAATAAATCATCAATAAATCATCTGACTGCTGGCAAAGATGTGGAGAAAGGGGAACCCTTTTACACTGTTGGTGGGAATGCAGACTGGTGCAGCCACTGTGGAAAGCAGTATGGAGATACCTCAAAAAATTAAAAATGGATCTGCCTTTTGACCTAGTAATCCCACTTCTGGGAATATATCTGAAGGAACCCAAAACACTAATTTGAAAGAACATAAGCACCCTTATGTTCTTTACAGCATTATTTATAATTGCCAAGATATGGAAGCAGCCCAAGTGTCCATCAGTAGCGGAGTGGATAAATCAACTATGGGACATTCACAGAATGGAATACTACTTGGCCATAAAAAGAAGAAAGTTTTACTCTTTGCCTACATCTTGTGTCCTTTTGTTTGAAGATTGTAGCTTTTTTCCTAGAGGGGTAATACAAGATGCCCAAGGACATTCTGATTCCAGTCCAGCTTGTCCTTACAAGTGCCCTAGAGAAGATAAATTAAGTCTTTCATTTGCTCAGACTGTAGCATCATAAACTTTTTCCTGAAATACTAGATGCCTCTCATAACATTGCTTCAGTGTGTTGTTGTACTAGCTGAGTCTTTCCATTCTCTTAGGAGTTGAGGGTAGGAAGGCATCCTTTCTAACACATTTGATAGGACAAGTTAAATCCAAAACTATGAGGAATTCGTCTTTAAAGTATGTGCCTTCTTTTTCACAAAATCAAGGTACTAATTTTTCTACACTTCTGTACTTCTCATTCTGGTGCCCATCTATTTTTGTCATTCTCTAAATTCATGAAGTTAGCAGCAATTTTGATGTTGTGTCTACTGTTTGCCAGGCACTGACTTGGCTTCTCTTTGAGGAAAGATGAATTTGACCCTAGGACAGGTCAAACTCTGTACCCGTGTGTCCCATTTCTGTCTTTTTGAACTTATACATTCAATCTAACTTCCCTTGTATATGATAGCTATTGAAACATTTCAAGACTGGAAACATGCTTATTTAAGGCCAGAAGAGCCTGCATCACAGAGGAAGAAGGAGGCATTACAGAGTGGGAGCAGATAGCTTGAGTGGTGTGGGAGACTTGATTAATATCAGGCATTGGTGGAAAGGACCACAGGAGCTAGACAGAGACAAAACCTGTGTATATGGTCATATTCCCTGAAAATAATCTCTCCAGCTTCCTTCTTCAGAATGAAAACATGAATAATGTTTTAGATTGCAAAATCACAGGGTTCCCATCTTAAGATCATCTTTCTATTCAATTCCTGCCTCTTTCCTACCAGAATAGAAGAGGAAAAAGGAGAGGGAGGGAGACAGGATGCCTTCTTTACCTCTAGCTGTTTCTGTGGCTTTCAGATTGCACTCTTAGCAAAGTTATAGAAAAGTTATTACCAGTGATCACTATCACCTTCCATAGGTGTATATGGGATTCTCTTCGGTAATTCTTATTTAGCTTCACAGAGATTCTGGATAGGTTACAAGATTACCCACAATGTGACAAATGAGACCAATTTCTATGACTATAAAGCAATGACTGACTTCTTCATACCACACCAGAAATTGAGTATTATTACTCTAATCCTGTCGTGGATAATACCAATGTAATTTTAGGAGTAGAAGTTAAAAAAAAAAAATCCTTTAACAAACGCAGTGCTGAAAGTCATGCAACCTTATTCACTAGTTTACCTTAATGTCATGGCATTTTATAAATCATCATTTATTACCCCCTGTCTACTATACTTTGTTTCCCCAGTAAGCTTGTTCTTTCACCCTAGACACAAATTTAATCATAATTTCCCATCTGCCCCACCAAAACAACTATTAGTGAGTAGGGAAAATGGGTTAGGCTGATAAAGGATGGTTCACACCAATGGAGTTTTTAAAAAGAAAGAAAGAAAAATAGTTATTGAACTAAATTATATTAAAAAAGAAAAAGCCTGTAACTCAAAAGGTGTATATGCTTGCTTGTGTGCTCCCAATTATACTTGGTTCCATAAAGGGCCAGAAGAAAAACACAAACAATTTTAGGGTTAAAAAAGTGAGAGATGGTACAAAATGTTTGAAGAAAAATTATATAGTGTCTATGCTGCTTTGACATCATTAATCTAATGTTTTAAACAAATTATTTTTTCGTGGTTCAGCAGAAGAAATGCAGGAGCTTACTGCAATTATGAAATCCCATTTGGTTGTGCCCCACCATGGCATTTTCCTACCATAGGAATGAGTCTTGGGAATGGTTTAGAAATTTTCATGACATTGATGTCTTAAGTTAAAACCTAGCCACGCAAGGGTCCGCATTGCCTGCCCAAAGTAATGCTTCTGCACTCAGAGAAGCCACCAGACCTGTGTGCCTTTTTAGGTTATCATGAACAAATTCATCCTGTTCATGACATCTTTCCAGGGCTCTTTTTGAGGGTCAAGATGTGTGCCTCCAAGAAACTATATTGGTCTATGAGGATGTGGGACAGATTTTCTGAACTGCTCCCAGCAGCCCCTTTTGGCCATGCAGGGGATTAAGCATGCAAATTAAGTATTTTTTAAAATAAATTATATCTCCTCCAATATTATGTTGTTTTTGCTCAAGTCAGTTTTAGGCCTCCAGATCAAGTCATTAGGTCTCGAGGTGGTTAAAACAAATTGGTTTTTAAAGTCTCTGATGGCTGTTGGCCCATAGTTTTCAGCATGAGGAGGTTATTAGAATGGGTTCCTTGCCAGCGATGCCCTTCTGTCTCTTTGAGTACATGGCATATTTGTTTCTTTACAGTCCTGGCCACAGAGTTGATTTTCTTACTTCTTCTTTCTCTAAAGCATATAAAATTCCTGTCAGATGTGGAGAGCATAATGAGACAGAAACTTTCAGAGAAAGCCTGTTCTTTGGCACATTCCTCCCAAGTCCTCTCACTAGTACATTTCTGTCCATTTCTTGGCTGTCAAGAAAGTGAAACTCAAATAATTTTTCAAAATTACAATGCGACTATAATCTCGAAGAGAACAGAATTGGGAGTAGTGGTGAAGGGAGCAGTAGCTTCTAGGCCTCGATGATCTCTAACTTATTTCCCATTTGCCTTCAGAAGATAATTTCCCTGGTGAACTTTTGAATGTATCAGATGCACTGGTCATTCGTCTGAATAGTTTAAAAGCAAACTACAGTCACCAAATAAGTATAAGGCAGTCACAGAAGGACCCTTTATCATTTCTCTTTTCTCTTCTCTGTTCTCATAAGAGTATTGTGGAATCGAAGGAGGGCAATCTTGCTTTTCTCAATCCTTTGTTCCTGAATTCGGATAGCTCCCAGGAGTTTATCTTCCGGGTACTGGCATTAAGGTTTTATGAAGATGTTGTACGTATGCAGTAGACATGGTCCCGTGAGCTGGTGAAGAGGCCAGAGCAGGACAGAATTTTGGGAATGGTAGCAGTGTGCATGTCTGTTGTGTTGGCTTTGTCCTTAGGATTTGCATCCTGTGACTTGTAATGCCAGGTGGCTAAGCAGGAACAAAGTTGAATTTGTCTGAGGCCACTGCCCTGCAGTGTTCAATATTGAAACACTTAAAAATGTTTAATATTGTTCCTTTCCAGAGGGCATCCTTCCCTTGTGTACATGGTTAGGACGTGGAAATCAAGCCTTGTCAGTAGATGAGCATAGAACAGGGTAGGTGGAATTACATCAGGTCAGTGGCAGGGCAGCACCTGGGAAATGCCTCTAGCTACTTTTGAGATGCTGGGGATCATGTGGAAATTACACATTTTATTAAATAGTTTTTCATTTTAATATTTTGGGAAATGGGATGACACAACTTTTTCTCATTAACATTTCTTGTGTGATTTTTTTTTTATTAGAGAGGAAGGGTAAGGGAGGGAGAAAGAGAGGGGGAGAAACATTGATGTGAGAAAGAAACATTGATCTGTTGCTTTTTACCCCCACTGGGGACCAAACCTACTACCCAGGCATGCGCTTTGACTGAGAATTGAACCAGCAACTCTTTGCTTTGTAGGATTATGCCCAATCAGCTGAGACACACCAGCCAGGGCTCCTGTGTACTTTTGATAGAATGTGAAATCATTCCACCATAAGTAGGAGTGGATTCTAAAAGAACATCATATATATAAATTTTAGAAGATGTGAGTATTACCTTTGTTCTGATAAGTATATTTTAGAGAGTGAAGGCATTTGGAAGAGTATTGAAAGTACTGTCCTGGGCTCTATGAAGTTGATGGGTGGGATAAGCTTACCTGCGATAAACAGGCCTGAATGGCCCAGTGGAGTGATTTAGAGGGCTCAGAAAAGAACATTTCTTTTTTTCCTTCCTTTTAAAAAAAAAATTTATTGATTACGCTATTACAGTTGTCCCATTCCCCACATTTAATTTTTCTCCCCCATGAACTGCCCTTCCCACAAGCAATCCCCTCCCCCTGTAATTCACGTGCATGGGTCGTACATATAAGTGCTTTGGCTTCTCCGTTTCCTACACTATTCTTAACCTCCCCCTGTCTATTTTTTAGACCATTTATGCTTCTTATTCCCTGTACCTTTTCCTCTGTTCTCTCTGCTCCCCCTCCCTGCTGATAACTCTCCACATGATCTCCATTTCTGTGATTCTGTTCCTGTTCTAGTTGTTTCCTTAGTTCATTTTTGTTTTTGTTTTTTTTAGGTTCGGTTGTTGATAGTTGTAAGTTTGTTGTCATTTTACTGTTTACATTTTTAATCTTCTTCTTTTACTTAGATAAGTCCCTTTAACATTTCATATAATAAGGGCTTGGTGATGATGAACTCCTTTAACTTGATCTTATCTGGGAAACACTTTATCTGCCCGTCCATTCTAAATGATAGCTTTGCTGGGTAGAGTCATCTTGGATTTAGATCCTTGTCTTTCATGACTTTGAACACATCTTTCCAGCCTCTTCTTGCCTGCAATGTTTCTTTTGAGAAATCAGCTGATAGTCTTATGGGAACTCCTCTGTGGGTACCTCTCTCCTTTTCTCTTGCTGCTTTTTTTTTTTTAAAGATTTTTTTTATTTATTTATTTTAGAGAGAGGGGAAGGGAGGGAGAAAGAGAGAGAGAGAAACAGCAATGTATGGTTGCCTCTCACATGGCCCTCACTGGAGACCTGGCCTGCAACCCAGGCATGTGCCTTGACTGGGAATCGAACCGGGACCCTCTGGTTCTCAGCCCGCGCTCAATCCACTGAGCTACACCAGCCAGGGCTTCTCTTGCTGCTTTTAAGATTCTGTCCTTATCTTTAATCTTGGGAAGTGTAATTCTGATGTGCCTTGGTGCATGCTTCCTTGGGTCCAACTTCTTTGGGACTCTCTGAGCTTCCTGGACTTCCTGAAAGTCTATTTCCTTTGCCAGATTGGGGAAGTTCTCCTTCATTATTTTTTCAAGTAAGTTTTCCATTTCTTGCTGTTCCTCTTCTCCTTCTGGCACCACCCCTATTATTCAGATATTGGAATGTTTAAAGTTGTCCCAGAGGTTCCTAAGCCCCTCCTCATTTTTTTGCATTCTTGTTTCTTCATTCTGTCCCAGTGGCATGTTTCTTTCTTCCTTCTGCTCCAAACCATTGATTTGAGTCCCAGTTGCCTTTCCATCACTGTTGGTTCCCTGTACATTTTCCTTCATGTCACTTTTCATAGCCTTCCATTTTTCCTCTATTTTGCGACCATACTCAACCAATTCTGTGAGCTTCCTGATTACCAGTGTTTTGAACTGTGCATCTGATAGGTTGGCTGTCTCTTCGTCATGTAGTTGTATTTTTTCTGGAGCTTTGATCTGGTCTTTTATTTGGGCCCTCTTTTTGTCTCAGCATGCCTGTTGTGTGGTAAGGGGCAGAGCCTTAGGTATTCCCCAGGGTGGGACAAACCAGGTAGCTTCTTTGTGGTGCTGTATGTGGGGGAGGGGTCTGAGAGGGAATGGTGCCACCTGCTCAGCTCTCCGCTGGCTTCTGGTCACCTCCTCCACTACCCACAAGCAAACTGGGCCCTTCTGATGCTGGTTCCTGAGTGGGTGGGTTTGTGTACATTCTAGGACCCGGTGGGCCTCTCCAGCGAACTCCCCTGTGAGACTGGGAGTTTCTGCCACTGCCACAGCACCCACAGGTTTTTGCAGTCAGAGGTTTTGAAGCTTTTTTTCTTCAGGCTGGAACCCTGGGTTGTGCAGTCTGTCTCGCACCCTAATTGTTCCTCCCAGTTTATCCACATGCAAATGTGGGACAGCCTGGTCCTCCAGCCACCTCCTTGACCACCCCGGTCCTCCAGCTGCAGCCTTGCTGTGAGTGCACTCCTCTTCCCTGGCTGTCCGTCTCCGCCCTTCCTACCGGTCTGGGTGAATGTTTCTTCTTTAACTCCTTTGGTTGTCGGACTTCCATACAGTTTGATTTTCTGGCAGTTCTGGTTATTTTTTGTTTTTAAATTTGTTGTTGTCCTTCTTTTGCTTGTACAGTGAGGCAAAGTGCATCATCTACCTAACTCCTCTATCTTGGCTGGACTCAAAAAAGAATATCTTAAGTGGAAATTCCCCAGTTGGAGCTTTCTTTCTTTGCTTAATATTACATAAATTAAATTAATATTATTTATTTAATTTGTGTATGTATGTATATTTTATGTTATTTACTTTGAATATCAGTAGTGCCTTGGATGGTAAGTATTCTGGCATGTAGACATGGTTATAAGTAAATGATCTCACTGCTGGTACATTACAGAGGATTGAAATTTTAAATTAAGGAATATGTTTTTAATTCAAGAACTTAAGCACATATTTCTTAAAATGTCTGTAATGTTCACAGCTATCTGGGGAAGGATGAGCTAGGTTTTTTATCTCCTATCTGACCTAGATATTTCTCCCTTTGCTGGAGCCAATAGCTCCTTCCCAGAGTTGAGTTGTATTGGGAAGGTACAGACATCTGTCTGAGGATGGTAGGGAAGTCCTTCAGGGCTCTGTTCAGAAGCACAAGATCTGATCTGGTTCAGAGACCACACGTGAACTCTACCTTAGGATAATCTATCATTTCCCTGGCAACACAGTTTGTTTTCTGCAAGCGTACCAAAAGACCCTACTATCTCCCACCTCACTGTGCTTCATCAGAAATGTATTGTTTTATGTGTTCCAAAATGAAAAGTTTGAATTTTGCCAAAGTGAAATTGAAAAACAGATGGATAGCCTCTTAAATGATTATTTTATATTTTGTATATTCTTTCTAGAAAATTATTTTTATATTTGACTTGATGAAACTATAAAGTTATTAGTAGGGGGTCAAAATTTATTGGTAGAGTTATTCAATAGGAAACTCAGTATGACAAAAGACTCACAAACAAAAAGTATCTTGTCTTCTGTGGTCTTGTTTTTTTGAAGGGATTTAGAAAACCTCAAACTCTTTTGCTGTTGTTTTTGTTATTCTGTTCCTAGTGCTTTGGTGACAGGGCAAAGTCATCTCCTTTCTCTCCTTTCTACTCCCTGAGATCACATCCAGGGGCTTCCTGGCTACTTTTCCTTGCTGTGTGCCAGCACACTGTCTTCCATTCTACTGGATCAGACTTATCGTTTTAAAAACTTTTCTATTAT
Organism: Micronycteris hirsuta; assembly: GCA_004026765.1. Lineage (NCBI taxonomy): Eukaryota > Metazoa > Chordata > Mammalia > Chiroptera > Phyllostomidae > Micronycteris > Micronycteris hirsuta. The sequence continues at coordinate 58,938 of PVJI01001637.1, read as the reverse complement.
GGCATCAATTAGTCTAGAAATTTGCTGCCCACCATGGTTACCACAAGCCACAATGGCAATGCAAATTAAGCTAAAATTAAATTTTTTTCCCTTGGTTGCATTAGCCACATTTCAAGTTCTTAGTAGCCTTATATGGACAGTACAAAACATTTTTGTCACTACAGAACATTCTAGTGGACAATGCTTGTCTCACACTCATAATAGTCTCATGTATTTTAAGACTTTATATGTAAACTCCTTAGGCTGGCTCCTAAGCCTCTCAAATTCTTACTGTCTGTATAGAGTAAATATAATTTATTAGGAGTTATTTAGAAAAATCCATGTGTTATAGCTCATGAGGGACCTAGTGGAAGAGGAGAGGCATTCATTTCATTTTTTTAAAAAGAATGAATGGTGCTCCAATAAGCAGGAGGTAGTAGAAGATGGTTCTGGCAAAATATGTGAATATGAAGATCAGTTAGAGACCAAGCATGGAGGAGCTTGGTTTTGGTGAAGTATAAAGAGCAACAGGAGAGAGACAGATAACCTATATTCCCTGTAAGGATTTTATCCAGGAAAGTGTCTTCTCATCATTTTCAGTCTATGTTCAAATTCAAACATCTTCAATCTCCTCTGTCTTCAAAGAGAGAACATGAAAGAATTGATTCAATAATTGCAAAGAGGATGGGAACAGGGCCATTAGTGGATAATGTGTACTTCAGAGGGAAGATATGGTGGTGGGAGAATTAGCAGTCCAAAGATTCTGGAAGTAGCGCTAGGATAATCTGGTGCAAATGAGAGAGGAAGAGCTGGAAAGACAGGTAAAATATTACAGAGGGTTATGAGGCAAGGGATGTCTTTAGAGAATGTCTAAATTTGAATGGTGGCTATAATGCAGAAATTTAAGAAGTTTAAGATGAGTGGAAGAGTACACAACAGCTCAGGTTCCGTGGGATGGAATGGATAGGGTAATGGAGATACAGACCTTCACCTTTGTGTCCCTACTACCTGCTAAGCACTTGGCTTAATGGATTGATATAAAACATTTGTTGCCTGTATGGGGAAGGTGAGGCTCACCAAACAGTAGTCATGGCGTATGGTGCTAAACTCATTTATGTGCCTACAGCGGTCATTTCAGCAATGAATGAAGGAGGCTGGGGAGAAAGGTAGAGGTACTTGGTCCCTGGGCTGCCAGTAGATGGAGGATGTGGTTGGGAGTATTGATGAGTTTATGGGGAAAAAACGCCCCACTGGGGAACTGCTCATTTATTGAATTACTTAGAGCGAAGGTGCCAAAGTAAATGCAGCTGGCTCAGCTTCTGGCACTGCCCTCCCAGCACTGGCTCTGGCCTGAAAGCCAGGTGGGTGGGGTCTTCTGAGACAGGAGTACAGGACTGATGGAACAGAGAAGAGGTGAGAGTCACTATGGTCACTCTGGAAGACATCTTCCTGGAGGTGGCTGGCTTTATGTGCTTTATGCAAAGACCTGGAATCAGAAATGTCCTTTGGGAAGATGACTTTGGCCGCAGGGTAGCTGTGGAGCTCTGCATTTGAAATCAGACCTGGCCTTGAATGGCTCCTTTGTCACTGCTTGTTCTGTGACTTGGGCACATCACTTAACCTCTCAGGCCATTTCCTCTTCATAAAATGAGGACAGTGATTCTTATTCCATCAGTCACTGCAGCTAATGTGGGGATGAAAAAGTGATTTGTGTGAAAGCTTTTTATAAGCTGTAAGATGCTATAAAAATGCAAGTAATTTGTAAGTTGGGATGCAGTGGGTAGAGATTTGAAAAGAGGTAACCTGGTAATGATGTCTTTACAATAATCACAGTGAATTAATGAGAACATGAATGAAGGCTGTGTTAATGGGAAAAGACACTAGATAAAAAATTTTCTGGTAGAATGTTAAAAATTACACTTGGAAACAAGTTAAGCTATGAGGAGAAGGCAACGGGATGTAAGAGGGTTGAGACTATATGTATATCTCCTAACCCCCAGGGCCTTAGAATGTAACCTTATTTGTAAACAGGGCCATTGCAGATGCAGTTGGTAAAGATGAGGTCATGCTGGAGTGGGGTGGGCCCTGTGCAATCACTGGCATCCTCATAAGAAAAGAAAAGGTGCGTACACACAGGGACATTACAGTGGTGGGGACTGAAGTCAGCGGCAGCTGCTCTCCAAGGAATTGCTGCCAACCCACCAGAGGTAGGGAGGTGCTGGGAAGTACTCTCCTCCGTAGGTCTAGAGGGAACCTGGTTCTGCTGAGGCCTTGAATTCAGACTTCCAGCTCCAAGAGCTGTGAGAGAATAGTCTGTTTTTAAGCCACCCAGTTTATGGTTAGTTATGGCGTCCCTGGAAGCTGATAGTGGTTCAGGTGAGAATGGAGAGCACAGAGACCAAGGCGGTCAGAGTCATGGATGCAGTGCTCAGGGTTTGAAGAACCGTGTGCAGAAATGGGGTGAGAAAACAGTGTCAAGCACTGAAAGCCTCTACATAGGGGAGTGTTCTGTAGCCTCCATAGCTAAGTGGTCATTTCTTCATAAGTGAAGTGAGGGGCTTCCACCATAATCACCCAGGTGCCTTCTGCGTTCATGGTTTCATTCCTCTCCACAGGCTAGGCCTGTGAGTTCCTGGCCTATAGTTTAGGTTGGGCTTGGTATGGACGCTTGGTTTCTTTGCAGGTATTGTAAAAGGGGCTCGGTGCATCTAAACAGGACCGAGGTCTTCAGGGTGAATGGGCCCAATGTGCCAACCACTACCTAAACTCTCACTGCAGAAAACACGATCAAACAGTGCGCTCGGTACAGTTTTTGAAAGAGAAGGAAACAGTTGATATTGAAATGACTGATTCCTTTTGCAAGGACCTTCAGGAAAACTGGTAATTCCAGACTGGCTTACTGGAGAAAAAAGTCTCTGAAGGTTGGGAAACTGGGAAAAAATGTGTCTAAGAAGCCGAACTTACCTATATTGAGGACATAGGGGGCAGCACAAGGTCCTGCGGCGTTCATTGCCTTTGTCTCCCATGACTCTAGACAGCTTGGGTGTGATGAAAATGGATGTCTTCAATCTGTTATCCTAGAGCTCCTGCATGTGAAAATGAACTTGGGATTAGTGTTTATGTTTTAGAAGGTATCTCTCATCTGGGATGCAGAAATGTTTGTGTACCCCTCACTTAGCGTTTACTATTTCCACACATAATTCTTCCAGACATTGGTAGGTATATAGTTTGGGGTGGCAGCACGGCCTGCTAGCCCTGGGGTCCAGAGCAGCTGCCCTACCTGTCCCATCCATGGTAGGGGAAGTAAGTAGCTGGGAGCCATTGGTGCAGCTTCCGGTGTCGCCACTGGAATGACAGCTGGCTCCTAGTGGAAAAAGAAATAGTGTCAGCTTGAACTTGCAGACAGGTTTGCTTCTCCCACTTAGATATGAGTGTTTTATGTTTTCTCTTTTTACCTCCCTCCTATGCCTTACCAAAACAAAGCAAACAGCTTGTTGAGAGCACCTTAAAGTCATTTATTTGCTGAAGTTGTGTGGACACAGTGATCTAAGATGTCAAACAAAGAGAATCCTCAATGGTTTGTTCCATTCTTGTGTATGTACCTTTTATAATTGGTGGGGACAGAGAAAAAACAGAGAAAAGTTTTGGACTGACTGCTTAGAATGTGGTCTGGTTCACCCTCTAGTCGTAGGGGGAGTCTCTACCAAGTGACTGTGCTTGAATGTAATCCAGGCCAAAAAAAAGAACACTTTGGTCCTCGAGTGGGTGCATAGAATAAAAACATGTCAGATACATGCAGAATTACGGCGTGTTAGTTTCTATGTGTCACTAGGGCTGAAAGAATGCTAAATTTGAAAAAAGTTGTGATTGCAGTTCTTGGTAATTTAGACTCTATCAAATAAGAAGTGCCATGTAGCTACATTTCCCAATCTTTCTTTTCAGTCCTCCGCTCTTACTTAGGGGTTTTTGTTGTTAATTGAATCCGCTTCCACACTCCTCCCCAAACACCTTATTGTTTTGAGAGATGGTAATCAGGAATAAAGTCCATTCTCATAGTCTGGCTGGGGGACCCCAGTCACCTTCCAGACTGAGAGCTGAGCAGCCTGGCACATTCCCTGATGGTTGTTTTTTTAAGTTGTATTGCTGCTTTAATTGGCTACAGTTCTCTTCATCTGTCATGAAAACTCTTAAAACTCATACGAGAGTAATTTTCCCCACCTTCTTTATGGTGGGTTATTTTCTCTCCACGGGGTACACTGCTGGTGATTGGGCCCGAGCATGCTGGTACGCGCGTCTGCTCACTTTCTTCAGAAAGCAGTCATTGCTGAGTTTCTGCAGGCTGACCCGATTGAGTTACACCCTGAGGAATGTTGAACCTGGTCCTCAGCTACAGGATGTCTTTCCCAAAAGTTCTTGTGCTGCGAGGCCTGCTCTGAGGATTCACACGAGTGTATTGGTTTACAGCAACATTAAAGCTTTCTCCCCACAGTAGACGGGTAAGTTACTTAAGGAATATGAGGTGTGCTCTCACAGGGCCCGGAGCTCAGTGCTGGCTTGTTGGGCAGGCCCGTTCTCTTCTGGCTGGTTTCACATGTATTTATGACTTACTTTTATACCTAATAGTCTTGCTTTAGATGTTAAAGAAAAAATTCTTAAAGCAACTAAAGAGAGATTATGTGGTCATTTGCCATGAAAAGTAGAAAACTCTAATAATGTAAAATAATCAGTCAAGCAAAAAGAGTCAACATTAAATTGATCTCCACTTATCTTATTTGATAGGACATCAATAGAGGACAAAATCCCATAAGCAGAAAAATGACTTGCTGATATAACAACTTCAGGTGATTTCAGTAATGGTGGATGGGATGAAGCAGACGAGGAAACAAAACAGGAGGCAGGCTCTGTATGGACACATGGCCCTTAGGCACAAGCTTGTGGCAGCTGCCACATCAAAGATGAGGTTCCAGTTGAGAGTGTAGGCGAGCAACTTCTTCTGGGTCTGGACATCATCCCTGTCTCTGGAGGCTACAGCTGGTCCTTTTGGTTGTAAGTCTTTTAGATACAAAAGATTCTCAAAACTTGCTTTGGTAGAAGAGTAATATACTTCTTATTACTCTGGATTTAGTACGTATTTATGTGTGTGTTAGCACATCTTTGGGTTTACTCATTGTTTTAGTCTGCAGATTTGTATTTTATTCTTGTCATTAGAGCTCTGAAATGATTGTTGGTAGGTACAAGTCCTCATTTCAAAGAATTGCTCAGATACCATTGCTTTCCCCTAACCAGTTAGGGGGTGATGCGCAGTGATAAATGGTGGCTTCTGTGAAAGCATGGTGGAGTGTTTGTTGCTCATAGTGCTGGAAAAATACTATGTGAATCATCATTTCCTTTTTTTATTATTAGTCTTTGAATATGCTTGAAAATTGTGGCAGATTGATGGTCCGTGGGCCGAATTTAGCCTGCGGTGGTACTTTGTTTGGATAGCACTATAGATATCGGTGTGTTGGGACAGGCACTTCCCAGTTGGCCACAGGCACTACCACTCTTTAATGTTGCAGTCACACCTTCAGTGCCTGCCTGGTGCCCTGACGTCATTTATCTACATGGCACCGAAAGCACGTTTTCAAATTCTTCCCTAAACAGAAGCAAACAGTAAGGCAGATTTCTGTTTGATTCAGGTCTCTGTCTCTCCAACTGTCTTCTGACAACAGTATTAAGTGGACAATGAAACACTCAAAATTCTTGAGGGGCATCAAAACTATTAAAGAATAAAATAAGAATATATAAACTGCCTTCTTAGTCTCATATTTGTGACATGGATCTTGTTTTATTTATTGTGGTGCAATTGGTTAATAAAATCGTATAGGTTTCAAGTGTATGATTATATAATGCATCATCTGTAGATTGCATTGTGTGTTTACCACCCAAGGTCAAATCTCCCTCCGAGTGACCTTGATCTTCATGACTGAGTTCAGCAGAGTGGAACCCTGTGTGTTTCACATTTACCAAGTGAACAATCCTGGTATTGAATGATTCTGGTTTAACCTTTTTTGATCCTACTGGAAACATTTCTGCTCCTAGCTTTTCCTTAATTCCTCCAATGTTGCTAAATTAACACTTGGAAGCCCCTGAAAAGTCATCTCTATTTCACATACTTCTCTTATTTGTTTCATCGACAGTGTTGATCGGGAGACAAGCTAAAGTCTGAGCCAGGATGGCATTGATGTGATTGATTTCTCTGTGTGCTCTGCTCTGTGGTCATGGGCCTTCTGGAAAGGCCATATCGAGTTCGTCCACTGTTGTGAATGAAAATAATCAGTTGGTGAAAGCATAGAATTAGAAACTTCTTGGTATATTTATTTCTGTGTCTCAAGAATTCTGATTTAAAGCAGACTTTATTTCAAGTAATGTGAACAGTAGGTCGTTCAGGAGTCTCGGATGAATCAATGTTTTCTTCCCTTCTCTCCAAGAAAATCTATTTAAAGCAAAGGTCAAATCTGTGCTGGATTTAGAGCCTATTAACTGTAAGTCTGGAGAACAGAGCCTCTTCTCTTTTTTATTCTCCACATAGTTTCAAGCACTAGGGACTCTCTGGTCTTCTGCAAATCATCATTTCCCACAAATTTCTGGTATTTGTAATTTTTCTTTTGTTCTGGAGGGTGGACTCTAACGTGTAGCCTATACCCCTAGTGAACCTGAGCCCTGCGAGTCCTTGGACTTATTAAATTTAGAAATAACTGGAACCCTTAAAAATTGTCTTGGAGGAGTTTATTAGGCTTTGAACTATATCTAAGAAAGATATATTAATGCATATATTAATGTACCTCATTTAATTAACAGGATCAAAAGTTGAACTCCTCACATGTACCCTTTCTCCTCTTCCCCCGACTCCCTCACCCCTCTGGACTTTCCCATCTCCGTGAAGGTTGTTAAGCTGTTGTTCCAGTTAACGCCCCCCCGCCCCATGACCCTCACATTGTTAGCAGACCCTGTACATTCTACTCCTGGAAGTCTTCAGTGCGGGCTTCACATATGTGGCTATTGGCAGTGTCTCTGAACTTGTCTCCCAGCTTCCCACTGCTACTGCTTGTAAGCTGTCTTTGCATTCAGTAAAGATTTGAATATATTCTGTGGGCCAGGCTCTGTCTTGAGCCTAAAGAGACAACAGTGAAAGGGTCAGCCAAAAAATGCCTGGTCCCCAGGAGTTTACAATCTAGTAGGGAGGGCAGACAGTAAGCAAAACATAGATGTAAAAGGTAGAGAAGGTTGAAGGAGATAAGTGCCCAGAGGGGAGTAAAGCAGGAAAGGGAAATAAGGAGCATGGGGTGAGCGTGATTTGAAATAGGGTCGCTCAGGAGGAGAAGGGGACATCAAGAAGAGGGGACAGGCCTCTGGAGATCTGGGAGAGGACTAGTGTTGGAGGGACACCACAGTGTCAACAAGCACTGTGGCAGGAGCTGAGGTCAGAGGGTGTGGGCCCTACTGGCCCTGGGATGGCTTTTGGCTCTTACTTGGACAAAGGACAAAAGCTTTGGAGGCTGAAAACAGACTGACAGGATTTGCCTTATGTGTTACCAGGTCTCTGTTATGTTGAGAATAGAGGAGGGGGCTCTGGGGAGGAACGTGGTGAGATGGAGCCCGGTTCTTGAGGATGTCAAAGGCACAAGTGACATTGTTTGCTGATGGATTGATTATGTGGGATGTGCCCAAAAGGAATAAAAGTGACCCCAATATTTTTGGCTTGATACCCATAAAAAGAGAGGTGTAATGAAGTAAAGGGAGGAAAGCATTCACTACAGTGTCCTGGCTGTCGTTGTTTCATATATTGTTATGTTATATATTCTTCTGTTATATGTTGTACATATAGATTATATTTGCGTAGTATATAAATAACAATTTAATGCATGAAGCGTGGACTTGGACAGGAGGAATCCGGACCTCAGCGTGGACATGCTGTGTTTGGGATGCCTCATTGGACGACCAAGTGCCTCATGCCAGCCTACCAAGTTAGGCTGTTGGATATGTGGGTCTGGATTTGGGGGAGAGGCCCTAGCTGGAGATATAAATTTGAGAGTCTGTCATAAGACCAGATGAAATCCCCAAGGATACACATAGGAAAGGTCCTTGGCTGAGACCCGAATCATTTTCCTTATAGGATTCAGAGACTCAGCTTCCTTAAGCAAGGATCTTTCCCCCTTGCCCCAAGCCTAGCTTTCCCTTGGGTTTCTAGTTCTTCCCCCAGGCACCCTGGCAGGTGAGGACGGGTGTCAAGCTGCAGTTCCTTTGCAGAGCTGTTTGCTGTGCTGGAGTGCCCGTCCCTAAACGCTGCTGAGGTTCCCATCCCCAGTTTTCCTCTATTACTTCTCTTTAGAGGTTGACAATTATAAACTAATCTCTATTGTTTTTAGTAGTTTTCTCCTGCTCCTTACCTCTCCCCTGATAGAATCTATTTCTCTTTAATTTACATTATAATTCTTTCTTTCACAGTCCTCTCTAATAGCACTTAATCTGTTTTGTTTTCACTTTCTGTGTCCTCGCTGGAAAGTTACCTCCTTGAAGGCAGGAGGAGTGGGGTTTCTATCTTTATAGCCCCAGTGCCTTGAATGTCACCTACATAGTGTCTATTGAATCGAGTTTAATTTCTTAAGGTTTATGAAAGTGGCTTCTGTTAAATATTATATATACAGATTATATTTATATAGTATATAAAATATTTTATATAGTTTTCATTTTTAAAAATCATGTATGTAGATATAGATATTTATATACATATACTTTTTTCCTCAGAGTAACTTTTCATCTGTTCTCTCAGGCATTTAGTACTAGGGCTTCGGAGCCCCAAAATGTACGTATGAAGAAGGAAGTCCTCATAGGCACATTAGAAGTTACTAACTCCATCCAATATGTTATCTTATTCAACATTTTAAACACTGAAGCTGACACTTTGTATTTCCCTACAGAAATGCTAACCATCTGGAAAATTGTGTGTGCGTATTAGATTAAAGGTTAAATCTCTGCAGAAGGCAATTTAAGAAACTTCAGGAAATCCTCATTCCTTTGGATACATTTTACATTTTAAATCTAGGAATGTGTAGGTTCTCTCAAAATGACTAGTTTAATTTTAGGGGCTGAACCTTCATCAACTAGGTGGAAAAAAGCATCTGGCACAACCCTGTATCAGAAACAGCCCACGACAGCCCAGAGCCCTCATGGGAGCCTGTTTCTGGGAGCCCGTTTCTGTGTGAGCTGTGTCCTGTTAGGAGTTAAAGAGCTGGTGCTCACCAGGATGAGGGTTACGGCACAGGTCTGCAGGGCCAGGAACATGGTGGCAATGCTTCAAGTGGTCAGTGTCCCTGGAACAGGGAGATGTGGCCTGCCCTAGTAATTTTTAGTCCCACCATTAACGGAGAGGTAGGTCAGAGAAACAAAGCGCACGTGTCCAGGAAGCAGTGACGCGTGGTCTCCCAGTCTTGGAAGGTGCCAGGCCGGCTGCGGAGCCCTGAGTGCACTTGTCAGTGGGCTGGCTGTGGCTGTGCGGGAGCATGGCCCCTGGATCCTCGGACAGTGTGAGTTTTCAAGAGAAACTAGATATCAGAGTTTTCATGTGAAATTACCTGGTTTTTAATTTTGGCTAAAAAATTGTTTTTCAAGTATGGAATAAATAACCTAAAATCAACCTATTGATATTTCCTGGCCACTTAAATCTGCTGTTGGAACCTTTTGGCCAGTTAAGCATAAACTATTAGACCTCTGTCCACAAGTCAAGCTCAGACTTTGGGACTGAGGCACCTTGTGTCCAGATTCTGGTGGAGGAGCCCTGCTTCTCACACCCTACTTGATTTTCCTGCAGGGCACTTGCGACATGTGTCAGGTACCTGTTTGCTTGACACGTGTCCCCTCACTAACGTGTGCTCCTTGAGAGTGGGTTTTTCTGCATGAATATGTCCTCACAGTCCGTGTTCCTTAATTACTTACTGAATGTGTGAAAGGTCTACCAAGTTAATGTCTCGAATACTTTTAAACTTTTTAATAAAAGGCCATTGTCACAGTGCAAATGCAGGGATCTGCAGAAGGGACTAGCAGAAGCAGAGAAGAGGTGATTCACAGTGCACAGTGAGCAATTGTTCAGGCCAGGTCAGAAGTTCAGGAAGCAGCAAATATTCCCCAGACAAGGGATGGCAAGCATTTTCTCAGCACCTGCTGTAGGCTGAGTGATTTGTTTGTTTGTTTTTTTCACCCAGAAGGAGTGGTAAGGAAACTCCCCAAGTGGTTTCTTTTTCCATTCTTCCACCAACACTGATTGAAAGGTTATGTGACCTACAAAGAACCAGTGATGGCTGCCGGATGTTTAGTCAGAGCTTTGCAGACCTTCCAGGGGTGGGGGGTGGAGGGGCACACCGGTCAGAATGACTTCTGAGTAGCAGATTCCCTAGAGAGCAGCGCTGGGTGGTCCCAGGTTGGAGAGGCTCCTTAATGCCCACCATCCCAGCAGGCCTTCCCTTCACAGTCTTGCAGGGAACAGTAGGTTGCTCTTAAATCAAAGAGCTGACTCTCTCTCTACAAAGTCAAAATTCAGTGTCTTCTGAGCCCTAGTCACGTGTTACCCACCCCTCCCCGAGTCCTCCTGTATCCTTTCCCAATGGTTGGCCTGGCTTTTCTACCTGGCTGGAAGCTCACAACTTATTCTCATTCCTCTCTCAGCCTCTGACCCTTCACCAAGTGCTGTGTGTTCTTTTTCTTAAATGTGTTTCTTGGTTTTGTCTCTTTTATCTTAGCCGCAGGTTAGACTCTCATCACCGGAAGCCTCCCTGGCTGCCTGTGTCCTTACTCTAAGCTATCTTCCATGCTGTTGATGATAGGTGATCTTGCACAGATGAACATCTGAGTGTGGTGTTTTTGTACACAGAAGCTGGCTTTGCTGGCTTCCTGTAGGCCCTGGGAGGATGAGCAACAGCTTCCTCGTGGCCTGCGGGGCTCCCCACCCCAGCATTTTTCTCATTTGTGTGTGCGGTTCGCTGTGCCTCCCAGGCCCCCATTATGCACTGTCTGGACATGCCAGACACGAGGTGATCTTTGGCTGGTCTGTGCCATCGAAGATACTGCTCTTTCTTTCTCTCCAGGCCTCTCTAACTCTAGACGCTTATGCACGTAATAGGCTCCTAATGGCTAAAGGTTAATTAAAGGGTTTTTTTTTGTGTTTCATTTCCCTTTCTGTTTTCCACTACTTTGACTTCTAGCCAGTCTGTGCAGAGAAGAGAACGGTGAGGAGAGCCTCGGTCTTCCCCAGAGCCCAAGCCCACCTACCGCTGGTTGGTTATGGGTTCTGTACCCTCAGGGACCTCTGGCCAGGTGCATGTAATAAGGTTCCCCCCTCCATCATCAGTGTGAAGGTTTCCAGGAGAAATGAGTCTTTTTCTATATTTTTACTTATTTATTCGATTTTATTTATTTTCAAAATTATGTAAAATAGAGTGTGCCACTGACTTCACCACCTGGAGACTACATTTGGAAAGTATTCCTAGTTTTAAGTATGAACAGTGTCCCATGTAAACAAGAGGCGTTTTCCTTAAAAAGCAGAGAATTTGTGTACAGCTGTTCTTTCCTCTCACATAACTCTCTCTGTACCCCCAACCCCCAACACTACTCATTCAAGGAATATTAAAAAGATCCCACTGATTGACTCTTTTTAGGTCCGGACCCGTGGTCGCTCAGCTGCAGCCGGGGAACCTGTGAGTGACAGCCAGTCCCAGCCCTCTGTGTCCAGGCTTTTGCTTTAGTAGGTGCTGGATCCTATTTTCTTCACGTGGCTCCAGTCTTCACTGCCTGTTTGCACAGCCTGCAGCTGCCACACATGCATTCGGAATTTTTAGTTTAAGATCTGCCTTCACTACTTCTCTATCAGAAATTTCTTACCATTTTTCTTGTTTGCGCAAGTCTACACACGATCTGGGGGCATGGAAATTCCTCTAGGAGTCAAAAAGAATTTAGAAGTAGTAAATGCAGTGACTGTGTTATCAAAATATTAAAGTGACAAGTTTAAATCCTCAAGGTCAGAAAATTAACTACTTAAGATTATGTTCATTTTCTTACATGGCATCTGTAAGGTTTATTAAAAAGTTAGCATATGTTTTTTGAGAAACTGGTTTAGTCATATAGCAAATAAGTAGCTCAAGAATTGAAATGATTTTGTGCTGCTTATGGTAGCTTCCCATGATGACAGAACAGATACTAGCATTTATCACTGTGAAGCAAGTGTAGATCTTTGGTTTACTATTGCTATTTTGCCTTTTTGTGTGAGATTCATACCTCCCTGTGTTTCTTCACTAACGTTTACCTGACATACGACTTAATCACACACATAGTTCATTAAAAACTCTGCAAAGTTTGTCTAGAAATTAATTTTACACTGTAGTTTCTTTCTAAATTTACCATTGTGTTTGGTTTGGACACTTTGTAGTTCCTTCAAGAATCAAGAAGACTTTAGAAATAGTAAGTGCAATGCCTAAATCTTTGATATGTTAATAAAAGTTTAAAATTTAAATCCCCAGAAATCAGGAAGTTAATTAAGCTAAGGTTGTCATGTTCATAGTAAAATTATTACTAGTTAATGTGATGATATTAAATGTGGCAGTGATTTGTTGGACACCCAAAAGTATACAGTGACTTTCAGGGATTCAGTTTGGACAAATGTGTGACAAGCAACTGTTCCATGGGATTACAGAGGGTTGTTTTATACATAGCCGAATGATTGCTTACAAATGCTGATTTCACATTCTTCTTTAAGGAGGGTCAAACTTTGAAATCATCTCCTATACTAAAGGCTTATCTACTGTAAGAAGAATTCCACAGTCTAAAAAATTGCAAAAAGGATTCATAGTCAAGGTTCAAATAGCAGATACTTCTTTAAGCATATTAATTTTTTGAGATCTTATTCTTCACAGCTATTCAAATATGTATTTGTTTAGCATGTAAAATGATTCTTAGTACTAAAATCAAAATCTAGTCTTTTGAAAGAAAATAAACACATTAGGTTTGGATTTGATATTCTTTGAGAAGTTAAAAAAGTACATATTTTCAAGGGAATTTTTTTTTTAAAGATTTTATTTATTTATTTTAGAGAGAGGGAAAGGGAGGGAGACAGAGAGGGAGAGGAACAGAAATGTATGGTTGCCTTTCATATGGCCCTCACTGGGGACCAGGCCTGCAACCCAGGTATGTGCCCTGACGGGGAATCGAACCGGGACCCTCTGGTTCCCAGCCCGCACTCAATCCACTGAGCTACACCAACCAGGGCTCTTTTCAAGGGAATTTTTAACCTCAATGATTTGAGCTCTATCACAACTGTTAGTCAAAACATTTTTTTGATAAGTGGTGATTGATCATTTTCAAACTTTCTAGACTCTTAAGCCTAAGTGAACAAATAGTTTCTTTTTTTTATAAATGATACTTATTCATTAGCAGCAGCTGCCTGGTTTCTTTCATTCATCTGCTTCCTGAATCTCTTTTCTTGCATTACCTGGGACTCCTTTTCAGGAAAATGTAGATATTTTAGAGGGGCGAGATGTAACAAGAAGAACCTGAAAAATAAGGTATCCCAGCTACCCTGAAGAGAGGTTCTGGGGGCCAGTCTCTGTCAGCGGGTGTTAGTACCCTACACTAAAATGTCCCTTGTGTACCATTTGAATTATGCCACTTCACTTAGTTGTATGTCTTGAAATCCCAACAAACAGAAATTCAAACTTACTTTATTAAGAATGAAAAGATATTATTCATTTGGAAATACAAATTAGAACTACTAAATCTAACAGTACAGATCCATGAGAATGGCTAAAATATAAAATACTGATGATCCAAGTGTTGGCAAGGACAGGAGTAGCTAGAACTCTCAGACAGGACTGGTGAGAGTAAGGCGCGATGCAACCATTTTGGAAAACAGTCTCACAGTTTCTATGCAGTTAAGCATATACTTGCTCTATATGTATCTGAGTAGTTGATATGGCAGAGTAGTTCCAAGTTTATGTATCTACCCAAGAGAAATAAAAACATATGTCCACAGAAAGACTAGGGTACAAATATTTACAGTAGAATTATTCACGATATCCTAAAACTAGAAACAAGACAAATGTGTACTAATGGTTGAATGGATAAGCAAATAACGTTATGGTCGTAGATGGCATACTACCTAGAAACAAAAAGGAATAAACCATCGATGCATGCAGCAGCACTGGAAAAATCTGTGTTAGTCTGAATGAATAGGCCAGACAGAAAGGACTATAAATGTGATTCTGTTTATATGGCATTCTAGAAAGGCCAGAGCTGTGGTGACAGAAGTAGGCGATGATTGGGAGGTGATGGGGATTGCCCACAGCACAGCAGGAGGGGGTGCTTTTTGGGTGATGGAAATGTTTTGTATCTTGAATGTGGAAGAGATTACATGACTGTATACCTTTGGCAAAACTCATTGAGTTGGACACTTAAAATGACTCAACTTTATGTGAGTTATAACTCAGAAGCTGATTAACCAAAACTGAAAAGAAACAAAGAAAACTTCTGTAGAAGCTTACATGCTGGTATGAATTCAGTAAATTGGGGGTTGTTTCACTCTGAGAAGATGAGATTTTTTTTATTGGAAATTGAAATATTTTGAGGGAAGTAGAGATCGCCAGGTCAGACAAATGCCTGGTGGAAGTGGAGGTGAAAGATGACCTGAGGGGGCCAGGCAGGTGCCCGTAAGCAAGAGGCCACATTGTCTCTTGAGAATGTTTGCTTAATGCCTGTGAGATATCAAGTCATCTGCCTGGAAATTATTTATATTATAGGAAATCCTTGAAACGTTGCACATTTTCCAGAGATTCCTCTGGTCTATTAATGAACTCTAAATTTAGAGATATCTATAGATTAGAGTAAATCAACATGCAGAGTAAAAGGCAATCGGCTCTGCTGTCACCAGCAGCTGGCAGTAGAGACCATGTGCCGTTATCTTGATTTTAGCCTTGACCTTTGTTACTAGCCTACAGTGGTTCTGCTAGATTTGTGCTTTGTCTTAACTTTCACAAACAGTTACACCCATTAAGGTTCATAGATGCAGAAGTTTTGAGAGTCTTAATGTTGTCAAGAGAGAAATGTGACTATATTGGAAATGAAAATGGTGGGGGAGAAATGAAGGAGGAGGGAACATGGTGGATGCAGCCGTACCTGGTATGTGGTGCTGGGCGGTGGGAACGATCTGAAGAATGGGAGAGTGTGATAGTGAGAAAGGATGCATGGGAAAAGACAAGTAGACAAATAAAATGGGAAAAACAAAACCATTCTGAACCCGTGGTCTTGGGGATGAGCATTACTACTAGATACTCACTAGCCCAAGGTTAATTCAGGAGAAGGGAGTTTACTCTTCAACTTGAAGGCTAAGCATGATTTGGTTCAATGGCTGCTCCTGAAACTTGAACCATCCTGGTTTTCAGCATCATCAGCTCTGAGCCCACTGGAATTTGCAGAACATCAAAGTGAGGGCCGAGGCAGCTGCTGCTACCATGGTGTCTAAGAAATTCCTTATGACGCTGCCAAACTCACAGAAGGGAAGAGGGTTACCTGCCTTAGCGAATTTCGGTGGTGCTGCAGCTATTTAATTTTGAGGAAAGATTCCTGCTGTTTGCATATTGATAGAAATGCATCCATGTTCCAGAAACTGTCATTTTTCCTGGTTTGTTTATTAAACCCAAAAAGTGGTGAACAGAACCAACCACCTTTCAGATCCCATCTGCTCATGAGAGTTAGGTAGATTGCACTTCACGTTTACTTCAGGGCCCATCCTGTGAACCTCTGATCTCTTAATCAGCAGATGGACCACCATTTCCTGAGATCACAGGATAGCACTGTGTATGACGTTTAGATCACTATATTTTAAAAATGGAAAAGGAAGTGCTAACCTTAATGCGTGGGTTCACAATATAGTACAAGTGGGAAAAATGTGAGCTATTGGCATGGCTAAGGGGTCAGCCTGTAGTTGCAGTCACTCACTTTTGGCACTAAATTGTGTGTGTTTTTAATTGTGAGGGAAAGTAAAATTGTTGAACATGCATGGAAAGCTGGAAATATATATTTTAATATTATGCCTAAAAGGCAAATTGTAATGAAAGATTTTGGACTGTTTCATATCTTCTGGGAATGAAACCCTCAGCCCCAACTCCATATGCCCCTCATAACAGCTAAGTCCATTGTAACTTTTAGTAATTGGTTTTTTATTAAAATAAGAGTCTGCAGTATAATTTTAGCGACTAAGCTAAATAGGCATTAACAAGCTCTGGGATCCAACCGCAATTTGTAGCATCGTTCCCTTGGGAAAATGGATTCTAAGTGCCCAATAACTAACTTACAAATAGACTTTTGAATCATAGTCCATTTGAGAATAAGGAACTGTTTGTGATAGTAATACCTTCAATTGGCCTGCTTGAGAACTGCACAGAAGGGACCTATATTCTGCCACACGTGTGTGGTGAACCCAGCTAGTCTGGGTTTGATCAAAGATTATTGCTGAGTGGGCATTGAAAGCATGGGAATTAAAACCAAAGTGGAGGCTGGAGACAAGGCATCAAAAGGATGGGTCTGGAGAAGTTTTAGCAGTAGGAAAGGTTTTCAGTCTCAAAGACAAAGGTGTGATTCTGAGCCGCTAAAGAGAGGGAAGAACAAGATGGAAAATAGGTGAGAAGGGAGATTAGGAGCAGGGAACGTTGAAAACAAAAAGGCCAGGGGACAAGGAGCAAGAAAGACCAAGAGCCAAATATTTTTAAGGGAATTGTAATGCAGAGTGTACCAGGAGGTCAGATACATGCCTCCAAGACCCCTAAATGATGTCTTAGAAATAATACAATGCGTGTTTAAAATAATAACTTAGACGTGTCACTTCATTAAGAAGTCAACTTATTAATTGTGCACCTACTGTGGGTTAGCATGATCAGAGAGGCCAAGGGAGTTTCTGCCTTTGTGGAATTTACAATTTAGTATAATAGCCGACCACTAAAATGAGCCAAAGCAGGCTAGGATATGTTGGTGGTGATATCTAGGATCCACCCATAAGCAGAATGTTAGGTTTACATTATTTCATTCTTAATTGTGTATATTGTAATATTTATGGGGGCAGATAACATAGAACATGTGTTCTTGGTATTGGAATATTTATTTATTTAATATTTATTTACTTATTAAATAAATATTCTATTACCAAGAACATATGTTCTATGTTATATTATGTTATTTACTTATTTAATCCCCATGGGAGCAGAGTAGGTACTCTGATGACTGATAACTGTATCTTGGTTGGCTGACTGTAATGGGTTTGACTCATGTCCTCATGCGTCTGGAGGGGGAGAAAAAAGTAGAGTGGGGAAGGAAGAGAGGGAAGACGCTGTCCTATCTTTCTTAAAGGGCAATGATTGGACTGTGAGGGCTCCACCTTCGTGAAGCAATCACCTCCCAGAGATGCCTCCCTCCAAATACCATCACAGTGGGCTTTGGGCTTTCGGAATGAACTTTGGAAGAGATACGAATATTCAGTCCGTAGCATTTTTCATGGTTCACCTTGAACGCGCTTCAACTCAGTGTCACCCATTTCTCGGGTCATGGCGGGCTGTGGCATAGGAAGAGGTTCTCAAGAAGAGAGCCTCTCTGGAGGGTACGCCTGCTAGGTGTTGATGTGTGCTGGACGCACATCCTCTCTGTCCCCACCTGCCACTGTTAAAACTGCTTCCTTTCAGGTTCTTCCTGTACAATTATTTTGGGGGGAGGGGGAGATGGCAATGTCACAGGAACATCATTTTCTGTTGCCACTTTTCTGCCATTTGTGTTCCCAGTTCCCAGTGCTCAGGCCAGTTCCAGTGGCACCCTCCCTGCTCATGCCTCGGGGCCTTGCACACTGACGGGTGCTCAGCTGCCAAAACTCGGGGCCTCCCCACTCCTCCTCCAGCTGTGGGAGACGCGCCATTGGTGTCCAGTGTGTCCTCATGCGCGCTCCAGAAATAACCCAAATAGAGAAAGTACCCTTCATAATATTACTGTCTCTACATAGCTCCATAGGTACTATGCCCCCTTTTTTAAAAAGCCACAGGCAGTGACCACCACATCTCAGACTTGTATTCTTCAGCCTCTTCCTTCAAAAGTACATGGGGAGGCCGGTAGGAGTAAAGCCACCGGGCTAGCCTCTGTCCCCGCAACGACATTGACACGTTGTCCAAGGACCAAAACTGTGTACCTCGACTCATCCTGATTTCTCAGGATGATCTTCTCTCTGCCACACTGTGACCCCTGGCAGGCACACCCTCCAGAATTGCCCAGACCTGTCTGAGTTCCCTGGTGGACACAGCTGAGCTGGGATTTCCCTAAGTGGGTGGAGTTTCTTTTCTACACAAATTCTAAAGGTCAGGCTGTTGGCACAGGCAAGGTTAACAAAGATGTTTTGCTTGAGATTCAGAATTACTCAATTAAGAATAAGAAGTACAAAGTTTCCTGTATTTTTATTTTTAGTAAAAGTCAATTTAACTTTTATTCTTAGAGCACTATTCTATCAATTATTCTATTATTACATTCACAGATGAGGCTTCGTCAATGATGTACCCTTGATATAGGAAATCCTTAATGAGTAAATGGCAGTGGAGAAAGAATGACTGTTGTTGAGTGCATGCTGTGTGCCAAGCCCAGTGTTATGTAGGTTACATTGTAGAGCTCGTTTGTTCATAATAAAAGGGCTATCAAATAAATTTTCTTAGCTCCATTTTTTTATATGAGGCAATTATAATTTTTTAAGATAATTTTTTTAAAGATTTTATTTATTTTTTTAGAGAGAGGGGAAGGGAGGGAGAAAGAGAAGGAGAGAAACAGCAATGTGTGGTTGCCTCTCACATGGCCCTCACTGGGGACCTGGCCCACAACCCAGGCATGTGTCCTGACTGGGAATCGAACCGGCGACCCTTTGGTTCCCAGCCCGCGCTCAATCCACTGAGCTACGCCAGCCAGGGCACAAGAAAATTGTAATTTAAAGAGGTGAGATATTTTGCCCAAGGTCACAGAGGTAATAAGTGGAGAGTTGGGACCAGACCCCAGGCTATCCGGCCATAGAACAACAGCTCTGGACGAAGTCGTGCCTTAAGTACCTCTTTCTGATATTGCCAAGTGTCTCTTGCTGAGCATGAAAACTGAGCGGAAAGACAGTGCAGTCTGTTTCTTTGTCGTAGCTGACCCTCAGTTTAATAAGGGGTAGAAGGATTCTTGCTCATTCTGCTTATTTCTTTGACTGTAATTTATGTTATTATATGATAAATTACATGTATATGTAACTTAGTAGTCAAAGGATAGTTGTCCAGACAAAATAATTTCAGCTGACTGTAGTGCTTCCCTGATTAACTTAAACCAGATTTTTCAATATAAGCCAAAAATTGCATTCTTATATTTGAACCAGATATCCTATTTATAGTCATAAATTCACTGGGAAGATCAGAACATCATTTTTTAAAAAATATTAAGAATGACTCTATGCTTTAATTTCATCTGATAATAGATGTCGCACCAAGGCACTTATTTAGGCTGGTAGTAATGTTTTAAAAGGTATTGGTAGTTTAAATTGATTAGATACTTTCTATAACGTGAAAAAATAATCAGTTTTTCTCTTACTCTGATGATCCTAAGAGAGAAATGGTTTAGTCTAAAGATTTCAGCCAAGTCTATAAATTAATCTTCCATGTTATTTTTATATACACTAATATCTCTTGGATGGTTTAAAGATTATCTTGTACAAACGGAGAAACATTTGCCATTTAAACCAGCAATGTTTATTTTCAAGAAGCATATCTGTTTATATGAAGTTTCTAGGGGCACCAAGAAGAATATGTATGTATTATAATAGTATAAAGGAGGGAAGAGAAAGAGAGTCGTAAAGACCTTAGCAATTAAGGTTCTAGTAGAATAGAATTTGGATGCTCTAGATCAGCTGTAGCCGCAGCCAGGATGGTTATTATAAATGTCAAATGCAACTGTCACTATGGGGAGGTTTTCTTTAATGAAACCGACCTAGCAAGCAGTTCAATAAATTTTTAATTTATAAATATAACAAGTTGAAGTCTGTTTACATTAAATATATTACATATATTTTACATTAGAATGGGTATGTTCTCAGTTCCAGGAACTTACTTTTGATTTCTGTTTTGGTTTTGATATATTAAAACCAAACACACAAAAATGTGACCACCCCCCCCCCCGCCCCAATTTTGTTTCAGGCAACAAGGGCAGCCATCACTCAGCACTGCACAGACCTTGGAAATTTGCTGGGCAAGGAGAATGACTTGGCCCTCATCATCGACGGCCACACCCTCAAGTACGCACTCTCATTTGAAGTGAGGAGGAGCTTCCTAGACTTGGCGCTCTCATGCAAAGCAGTCATATGCTGCAGGTAGGCCCGCGCTGGCTTGTGTGAGACCCACATTCCCATGTGTCTGTGTCCTGTGTTTCTAGAAAAGAGATTGATGCACGGGAATTCTACAGGTACAAATGCATAAAAAAGACAAAACAAAAATAAGAATTTAATTGTCCATTCACAGATTTTGTGGAAGGCAGTTGGTGGTATTTACATTTCTGTTTTGTTGTCTTCTGAGGAGATGAAAGAAGAACCAGAGCCTCTAGTCATAGAGACGCTGGGGGATAAACTGGAAGAACTCTGCCTCAAGCCAGTGTGGGAAGGGAGATGGGTCCTACTATCTACCTGGTTTCTTGGTTAAGGACGGCCGAGCTCCACTTCCAAGACCTGTGGGATTTGGGTGCCTTTTTTCTGATGTACAGTGGGTGTTTCTTTTTGATCAACAAGAAGCATTGGTTGGATCCCTGCTATAGCAATTTTTGTGTTCCAATCCAACCAGAAGACTTTGTTGGCTTTTCGTGAAATCGGGAATATTTTGGGAGTGGGCATTGAAATCCTGTTGACTACCGGCTACAGGAGTTACAGTTCTGATAGAGATTTGAAAGTCAGGCAGAATTATGAAGAAACTACCGGAGAGCTGAGTGGCACTACCCCAAAGTTTTAGTAAACCTGAAAGGTGAGGGGAGAGCTTTTGCTTTCTGAAAGCACTGTGCTTAAATAGTACCTGGTATGGGGTTAAATGCTCTTTGAAAATTATTAGATTGATAATCTCATTTGTGCGTGCTCTTATGTGTTATGTTTATACAATTTTATACTCTATTAAACATTATTTTCTATATTTTTCCAGAAACTGGTTATCAGAATCCTTTTAACTTCCTCACTGCATTAATGCTTTAAGAATGCCTTGTGTGGGTTCAGGCAAGGTCACTTTAGAATAACCAGTCGTCTCATTGACAAGATGGCCTCGCTGTTTCTGCCTTAGAAGGCCCCAGAGGCATCACCAGCTGTGCCTCCTTTTCTCTCTGCCCACGCTTCTCATGACACTGCAGTCAGAGGGAAAGCCCGCTGCCTGGGTTCAGGACAGTTGCCTCTGCTAGGTCTCCTTGCTGACCCCCACCCACCCACTGGTTCCTACATGAGAACAAAGAATCTGTTCTAATTTCCCCACAAATACGCCCTCCACCCAGAACCCTGAACTGTCTGTTCACATAATGATAGTTCTCTATTGGTTTATTTTGCTGTCCTGATCCCTTTTCTTAATTTGGATTATGCCTCACAAAGGCCCAGGAGAGCTGGAGTGGTTGCCTGGGGAGCCTCCAGGACAGAAAGGAGTGTCGCTTTTGTGACTGTGGCTGCAGGATGTGTAGGGGAAAGGAGCAAATTCAGACATGTTTGAGACAATGAATGAGAACTCTGTGTTCCCTTTAAGTCGGAAATGGATGCAGCTATAAGGGACCCAGGACAGTGAGGACTGACCAGAGCGTCTGGAAGTGAAATACCCTACTCCTGGTTTTATGATGGCTTCCCATCCTCTTTTTGAACAGGTTGTTGAGATACAATTCACATGCTATACAATTCACCCAAAGTGTACAGTTCAGTAGCTTTTAGTATATTCGCAGAGTTTTGTAACCATCACTGCAACCAATTTTGGAATATTTTAATCACTCCAAGAAAAAACCCTCTTATCCATTATCAGTCAGTCGGTCCTCATTCTCCTCCACCCTCCAACCGCAGCCCCCCAACAACTGAACAGCCACTAATCTGCTTTCTTGTCTCTATAGATTTGCCTATTTATGACTTTGTATAAGTGCAGTCACATAAGATATGGTCTTTTCTGATTGATTTCTTAAACTTAGCATAACGTTTTCAAGGTTCATTCAGGTCGTGGGATGTACCAGTACTTCATTCCTTTTTGTACACAGTAATATTCCATTGCATGGATATACCCCATGTTATTTATCCATTTTGATTAAGCTTTGGGTTGTTTATACTTTTGACTATTATATGTTGCTATGAAGATTCGCTGCAGGTGTTTGGGTGGACACATGTTTTCATTTCTCTTGGGTAGATGCCTTGGAGAGGAAGTGCTGGGTCAGATTGTAACCCTCTGTTTGACCATTTGAGGAACTGTTATATTGGTTCCCAAAGTGGCTACACTTTTGTATGTTTCTACCAGCTATGTGTTCCAGTTTCTCTTCATCCACGCTAACACTAGTTAAAATCCATCTCTTTAATTGATTAGCCCAGTGGGTGAGAAGTAGAAGGTCACTGTGGTTTTGATTTGCATTTCCCTGATGGTTAATAATGTTGAGCATCTTTTCATATGCTCATTAGCCATTTTCCTTCTTTGGAAAAATTCACATTTCAAAAATCAGATTATTTTTTTAATTATTGAGTTGTAAGAGTCCCTCTGGATTCAAGTATCTAATCAGATAATATGATTTACAAATATTTCTTCCCATTCTGTAGGTTGTGTTTTTACTTTATTGATGGTAATGTTCACTGCAGAAAATACTTTAATTTTGAAATCCATTTAATCTGTTTTGTCTCTTGTCCCTGTGTTTCGGTGCCATGTCTAACAAGCTCTCTTGTATGAGCAATTAACACTGCTTTCTTCCCATGGTTCCATCTGGGCAGGTTAGATCAGGGACAAGCAAATGGCAGGAAAAGCAGAAAGAGTGGAGGGGAGGTACTTTTTCCTCATCATTTCCTCTTTGTGTCTATGTGGTGAAGTGGCTGCATAGGTGGCACCTGACTTACGTGAAGTCCTCAGCACTTGAGGCCGTCACTGTCCCACCGAGAGCCAGGAGTTGTGGTGATAAAGTAACTCTCCCTGCCAACTGCCACGTTGGTAAAGGGGCCTCCCCCTGGCTTGTCGGTGCGCAGAAACCAGCAGCAGCAGCAGCAGAAACAACAAGAAACAACACAGAAAGTCTGGTAAACTGTAAATCAGAGCAAATGTGCTCTAACCTCAAGGTTTTTCAAAGGGAAATCAAAACGAGTCCGTCTGGACTCCCAGGGGAGAGGCAGGAATGCCTTCCCGGCTCTGCATTTGCTTTCCTTGCCAGGTGCTTGATGCGAAAGAAAAACATCTTTTCCCCTTCTTCCTTTGGCTGCTCTGAGTGTTGTGTGTGTCACAGAGAGCTGCACACTTAAAGCCTTCACAGGAAGGGCTTCCAACTGGAGTTGGCACAGAGAGAGGAAATTTCAAATTAAATATTGTTACTGTCTACAAAATAGAAGCACTAATTGAGAAAAGGAATCTAGGATGGCGCACTTTGCCGCTCCAGGAGACATTTCTTGGCTGGTCTCACACTTAAGATTGAAAAAAAATCAACACACACTTAAAAAAAAAAAAAAGCACGTGTACGCTTCAGATGTGCTTACTGTTGATTGAGAATTTAAACTTAAGTTAAAGTTAATATGTGACTTCAAACACAAAGCTGACCATAACTCTCACTTTTCATCTTTAAATGTAATACTTGTACAAGTCACTCTTTAATCATAAAAGAAAATTGTTTATTTCAGAAAACAATTTTTCAGTGAAATCATTGTCTCCCATCAGTATTGATTCAGAGACTGGTGAATGTGTAGGAATGGATAAATACTTTTAAATTAAAACAATATTTTAGGCAGCAAAAAGAGGGAGAATGTAAGAATGTGTTAACTATTTTTCCTGAGATTAGAATGATATAATTTTGCTAATTACCCATTGTTATACCCAAATATTTTCCATGTAGTCGAAATCCTAGAAGATCATAATACAGTCAACAGAGCAGGTACCAGCCGGCACTCTCCTGCACTTCATTGCTCTATGCGGCAGCGACATTTACGCAGTGTTTGATGGCGTATAAATGGGTGGGTCCAATAAGATT
Source organism: Micronycteris hirsuta (assembly GCA_004026765.1). NCBI lineage: Eukaryota > Metazoa > Chordata > Mammalia > Chiroptera > Phyllostomidae > Micronycteris > Micronycteris hirsuta. The sequence goes on along the minus strand of PVJI01001637.1, from coordinate 34,686 downwards.
TTTACTGTGGGCTTGGTACTTGCATTGTGTGTTCCTAGGTGTCATGGAAGAATAGAGAGACGGGACATGGTCTTTGCCTTTTAAGAGCAAATGAGGAATAAGAGTATATAGTACAGTACTTGCCTTTTCCCTACTTCTTTGCATCTCATGTAAGCCCCAGCTCCTAGAACCAAGCCCTCAGTGAAGCTGGAGGACCCCAGGTCTCCAAAAACTCTCATCTTGCCGTATGCAGCAGACTCCCGATTCCTTTCCTGATTCCGCCTCAGCATCGGCATCAGTGGTCCCCTTTTGGATTCTCCTCTGTGTCTGTGACACCTCTCCCTAGTCGTGTGTCTCCCTCATGGGTTCCTTTTCTGGCAACTTTGAAATGTTGTTTTTTTTTTGAAGGCTTTGCTTTTGACCCTACAATATTCCCACTCCCTATCTTCTCCATAGTACATTTCATTTATTCTCATGGCCTCATCCATCTTCGACAATAGTGATTCCAAACACCAGATTCACCTCGAATCATCTGGAGAACTTTATACAGAATTTTTTTCCACAAAAATTTAAATATAGAATTACCTAATGACCTAGAAATTCCACTCCTAGGTATATACCCAAGTGTTAAAAGCAGGTAATCAAATAAATACTTGTATGTGTATGTTCATAGCAGCACAATTCCCAATAGTCAAAGGAGGGAACAGTCCACGTGCCCAGTAGTGGATGAATGGACACACAAATGTGATATATTTAGATACTGGAATATTATTCAGTCATAAAAAATGAATGAGACACTGAAGCCTGCTACAACATGGATGAACCTCAAAGAGACACCTAGTGAAAGAAGCCAGTATGTGAATAAGACCATATATAATATGATTATGTCCATATGAAATACACAGAATAAGCAAATACATGTAGACAGAAAGCAGATTAGTGGTTGCCAGGAGTTAGGGGAAAAAGGAATGGGAAGCAACTGTTGTTTTTTTTTTTAATTTTAAAAAATATTTTGTTTTATTTATTTCTTTTTAGAGAAGGGAAGGGAGGGAGAAAGAGAGGGAGAGGAACATCAATGTGTGGTTGCCTCTTGCACGCCCCCTACTGGGGACCTGGCCTGCAACCCAGATATGTGTCCTGACTGGGAATCAGACTGGTGACCCTTTGGTTTGCAAGCTGGTGCTCAGTCTACTGAGACACGCCAGCCAGGGCAGGGGGAGCGATTGTTTAATGGGTACAGGCTATCCTTGTGGAGACGATGAAAATGTTCTGGGACTAGATAGAGGTGACGATTGCACTACACTGTGATATACTAAATGTCACTGAATTGTTATTCTTCACATTGGTTAATGTCATGTGAACTTTATCTTAAAAACATAAACAAATGAACAAAAGAATTTATCCATTTAAATGAAAGTGTTGTTGAATGAAAAAAACTGGAATGTTAAATGACAGTTTCACTTATTTGAATGAAGTCTTTGTTGAAATAAAGCAAACAGAGAGGATTCTGATTTCCAAGCCCTGTTTTAGAACAATTAATTCAGAACTCTAGGAATTTTAGAAACTCCCCTCTTGACTTTCATGAGTAGTCAGGGTTAAGAATAGATGACTTCCCCGGTCCAGCATGATCCCTTTCTTGAGCCTTTAGATCCATCTACGTCTGGGACTTTTTCACACTGACATTCTCTGGGGACCTCAAATTCAAAATGCGTAAACTGAATTAGCCACAGTCCCCTTGCCCGTGCATCTCCTCACTCCTTCTGGTCTTCCCCACTGTCCCAGTGGACGGACTGTACCATTTCCTCTTAGTCACCAGAGACCTTTGATAGCATACTAGGTATGGTTTTATATCAAAGGAGCTTTGAGGAAAAACCAAACCATATAAGCAAATTATTATATGGAGGTCAGAAATTACAGTCTCTTGATAAGTATTCTTTGTTTTTATAAATGAGGAAATAAAGGCCCCAGAAAAATCATGTCATCTTACACATGGCTTCAGCTAGTTGTAATGGACGCATTAGCCTTTTATTCTAGATCTGAATATCAGGGCTCTTAAATCATGTAGTTGTGTACATCAGCCAATGCAGAGTCACATACTTGCAGCTTCTAACAAAAGCTTTTGCTCTCTTTTTAAAATTTATTTATTTTTAGAGAGAGGGGAGGGAGGGAGAAAGAGAGGCAGAGAAACATCGACTGGTTGTCTGTTGCACGCCCCCAGCTGGGGACCTGGCCTGCAACCCAGGTCCCCAGTAGGGGGCATGCTAGAGGCAACCACACATTGTTGTTCCTCTTCCTCTCTTTCTCCCTCCCTTCCCCTCTCTAAAAAGAAATAAATAAAACATTTTTCAAAAACTATCTCTTTTCGTGTTGTTTCATTTTTATTTTTTCTTTGAAGCTATTTTTGTGACAAGAGATAAATTTTGTAGATTCAGACTTGGGGTGGGAGGGATGTTGACCTCTTTAGGACATCCAAAAATTTGAAAAGTTAGTGTGTATTGTCAGGAAGAGTCTGAAAGAGTCATCAGGCTCCTCCCTGTGAGGAAGGCGGTGGAGGGCCTCCCTGCAGACACAGGTGATGCCTGTGGCCCCGGCACCGCCACATGAGTAGCCGTGACTTACGGCGTTGTATCCCTGGGCAGGAGACGGAGTGAAAGAAAAACACCACTGCAGGGATTTCCACTGCACATGCACATGAAGGGCTCCAGAAGACATCATTTATTTTCTCGGATGTGTTTAGACTTCTGTCTTTCAGGATAGATTCAAAGATAAACATGTATGAACCCACTGTGGTGCCTTAGAAATAAAGAGACTCTAATGAAGAAGGCAGAGAGGGCACAATGAATTTTTCAGAAAACTTTTTGGGTTTATTTTTCTAACTCAAAGAGTGATTTATATTTATTGTAGAAAAATTAGGAAATGCAGATAAGCAAGAAGGAAAAAAACAGCATTCACAACCCCACCGGCTAGAGTCCACTGCTCACTGTTAGCAATTGGTGTTTAAGTCTAGATGGGTTTCAGTTCAAATACGTATTATTGGAAGAGGGTTAGTCTGTTCACAATATGAAAAGGTTATAAACAGTTGCTATGTCAAATAGTAATGTGAAATATGTTTTTAAAAAGCTTAATAGTGTTCTGTTATGTGAAAACATAATTAGTTTAACTTATTCCTAGTGGTTGGATATTCAGGTTAGCAGGCTTTGTTTTGTTTGTGTGTTTACTTTACTATTTAAATATCACTGTAAGATTTTTATAGCTAAAGTTTTGCAGAGACACTTGACGATTTCCATGTTCTCCTGTGGTTTGTAATCATAGCCTTACCAAGAAAGGGGAGCAGTTGAGAGATTCATTTGTGGCAAGATACGTATATGACCAAAATGTAAAAGGAAATCAACACAGATGACCTTATTGAACAAAACTGCCCAGCACTTTAACACACTGACAGTGCATCCTTCCCAGAGCAGCTGCAATCTTATACCCATTTTCTGGACTCTGTTAAGCGATGACTCAGACTGCATCTCAAAACCTGTATATCTGTCCTACCTTCAGAGTGCCTAGTACAGAAAAGAACTGGCGTAGCTTTTACGTTAATGAGGCATAATGAATAATAATAGGAAGTCTCCAACATTATTTATTTTGTGTGTGGTATCTTTCAGCCTGTGAACCACATGCAAAAATTATATCAAAACAGAGTTCCGACACACTAATTAGAATTGTACCACGGATCGTGTTTTAGTTGGCCTCCACATTGGTAGGGATCCAATCATACACTTGCAAAAATAAAACTTTTCTTTAGTTTCTTTCATGATGTGATTTCTCAGCATCATACATGTTTAGTTACAAGTCAGCTTCCTCTTTTGACGTTTTATTCCAGAGAGTATTATTAACTTGTCAAGGTGTAAACTTATCCTTGGGTTGTTTGTACTACGGCTTAGCATGTGTTTGCCCATTTGTTGGTTAAATGCAATTAAGGTCGAATTCATTTTTAGACAGGTATTTTTTTGTTTGTTTAGCTCTAAAATGAATGCTATTATTTGAATGATTAAGCAATTTTATTTGGTCCTAACTGACCTTATTGTTACTGTGCTAAACATGAATGTATTTAAATGTAAAGGTTCTTCAGCACCATGTTGAATAAAAGCAATTTCCAAAAACCCAAAGTTATAAAAATGTTCTGTCACCCACAGGTTTTACCAGTATTTCTCTAGGATGAAAATTAGACTGATGTAGATTCTGTAGCATATAAAAAATAGCTCCACATTAACCATTGTGAAGACTGGCATATTGGAGACTTTGGAGTATTAATTTGAAGTAGAAAAAGGAATCCCCTTTTAGGTAGGACTGTTTTCATCTTAGGTAATTTTTGTAGGAAATAATTTATAGCAATCACTCTACAAGATCAACTTTTTAACTATTAGGGATTTCTGTTTCCCTACCAGCTAAAAGTTACATAATATCACTGCTTATATGTAAAACTCCTTCAGGTGAGAAATGGAAAAATAAATTAACCTGTCAACTAGGTTGTTTATGTCCTGAGCTGGCAAAATAAGTTAGTAGGGAAATACAGTACATGTGATAAGAGGTAGACAGATATTGTAGTATAAGACTGAGAATATAAGAAGCTCTTCTTTAAGAAAAATTGGCTATGTATAGGGAATACAGCCAATACTATTGTACTGTGTATGGTGTCAGATGGGTGCTCGCCTTATTGGAGGGATCACTTTGTAAGGTATATGCATGTCTAATTACTATGTTGTACACCTAGAACTAATATAATACAGTATGTCAACTGTAATTATAAAATAATTTTTCAGAGAAAATCTGCTATAGGTCATCAAAATTAGCAGATGGCATTAATGGCACAATAACATGATGGAAAAACCCACTAGATGGCATTTAATTGTAGGGTTTGTTCTATAATAACATGCTGTTTCATTGGGAACAAGTCTCTTAGGAAATTTTGGGTTTTGGTTGTAAAATTTGGTTATATCACTTTTTTCATTTGTAGGACTGTCTTCTGTGCAGTTGTCAAAGGCGGTTCGCATGGCAGCAGTCCCCTCAGTCAGTGACCCCCACACCGGTGTGCCTGTGTGAAGGCTCAGACGCAGACTTGACCATGAGGTGGCGAGGCCCTTTCCTCTTTTGGCAGCAGTCTAAGAATTAGGGCAGCAGGGTCCGTGTGATCGTCCATCCGTCCGCTCTTCCCCTTCTAGCACGTTGGGGGCTGTATGAGATGCCAGAAGAGCTCATGGATGTGCCACTTAAGTTTTTTTTCCTGTGTTTTTCCCTTTCCCTCTCTCGTGAGTGACTAATTCATCAATGCATGTCATTTTTGACAAGCCTGCTTACCAGGTGAAACAGGGTGATATTAGATCAAGTTGTGGTCCAAAATTCTGAGGTAGAGGCTCATAATATTTGGCATTTTTCCTGCTAGTAAAACAAACCAGAAAGAGTCAAGAATAGAGTCCAATTAACTATGTGGAATATGTCATGAATATTTATATCCCCAAGTCTTGCCTTGTGATACTATTTGTATTCAAAGTGCTTTTATTTCTTTTGCCTGTGAAGTAGTTCAAAATGCGTTTCATTAATACAAGAGAGTGTCTTGCTACCTTTGATTAGGAGAGAATTCCACTTCCCCGAACAACATTGACACTTACCTGATTGAGGCTATGCAAAGTAGCTCTTACATTAATTGGTCTCAAAGAAAATTATGTTTACCATTCTCCTGACTATACATCTTACGCTTTGCCTCATTTATCACCTCCTGAATTATTGATGCTTTCCCTGTCCTGATTTTGACAGCCACCGTTCTCCTGTGGCTCTGAAAGCCAGAAGGACTGCTGTACCCCTGGAAGCTTCACTGTCCCCCACTTTGAACAGGAAGCACCGGGGTCACAATTAGCAACAACATGTGGGCTGCAGCCTTCTTCATTTTGTTTTGTTTTTTCCAGAGCTATTGAGGCACTCAAAAAACTGCGCATAACTAACGTGCGATCTGGTGGTTCTGGACGCACGTGGACACTCACGTCACCGTCAACGTGATCCAGGTGATAAACGTACCCGTCACCCCCAAAAGTTCCCTTGTGTCCCTTTGGGGTTCCCCCCTTTTTTTAGTATAGTAAGAAATCTTAACCTGAGCTTTACCCTCTGAACAAATTTCCAGGTGCACAGAACCTCATTGCCGATTGTTGCACAGACCCTGCTGTACGGCATGTTGCTGCTACTGCGTCCTTATTAAAACCAGATCATACCCATTGAGTAACGGCCCCCCATTTTCTCCTTTCCCTGCCCCCGATAACTACCTTTCTATTGTATAATTCTGTACCTTTGAGTATTTTAGATGCCTCATGTAAAAAGAATCATGCATTGTTGGTCCTTCTGTGACTGACTTATTTTACTTAGCACACTGTCTTCTTGGCCTGTCGGTTCCAGTGGTAGGAAGGCTTCTCTGCTGGAAGCCTCTCTGATTCGGTTTCTCACTCACTTGACTTTAGAGAGGAGACAAATGACAAGTGAGGGGAATTCAAGTGTTTTGTTTCTTAGAGTTCTTGATATTATATTTATATTTAGTCCCACTTAGGGCCACAAGTAAATTGTCAACAGGAGGTATGTCAGATTGATGGCACTAACTTAAGTTGCCAAATCTTGAAAGGCTGGGGTTGGTTTGAGTTTTATGATCGGCGATGTCTAAGCTTTATTTCCATTGTCATCTACAGTGCTTTGCTGGGTCAGCAGAGACTAAGAGCTTCTGCTGAAAGATTTGGTTTCTGTTTTTTCTGGTTAATCAGCTAACTGAGCTCTGTCAGAGTTCCAGGGCTGAACTGTCTCCAGTGGCTTAGTTCCTGACAGGCCAGCAAATGACAAAGGGGCAGACAGAGAGACAGACAGCCACTCCCCCGCCATCCCATCAAAATCTTGACACCTGGGTCATCTGAGAAAAACAGAGCAAGCATTTTTCTCTTACTAAGCAATTATTCATAGCGGCATCCTTTCCCCACTTGGACGTGCCCGTCATTAAAGACCAAAGTAAATATACTGGCTTGAAGATAATCCTCAAACAAATATACAAGTGCCAAGTTAAAGCCATCTGTCAATTGTTTGTGCATTTTTTCTTTCTTTTATTTGTTTTAATGGGAAGGTGTTGCTTGAAAATATTAGAGCTTGAGAAATTAGCACTCCTATGGTATCACAATATTTTGTCTATTTACAGATCATTGAACCTTAAGTTATTTTTGTGAAATCATGATGACTAAATATTGAAATATTTTCCTGAAATAGAAAATAACAACAGTAAGGGAATAAATGCTTACTTGTAGATAATTTCACATATGAGTATACATGTATGTTTAACATTTTTTCAAACTCTGGTGCTTCACATAAATTATGAATTTTGAATTACTAAATCTGTGAACAAATACAAGATCAATATAGAAGGCAGTGAAATTTTTTGTAAAAATGGAAAATATAAATGTTGAATGGTGTTAATTTACTTTTAATGACATGTGGGATCTGAATTTGTAGTCCTATATAGCCACAATTGTATATTAACCCATGTAAGTGTAAACACAGCTACTTAAGAATGATAAATAATGAATGCATTAGGGCTAGTACCAACATTTCATGAAGTTTTGAAATATTTATAATCAGAGAGGTTAAAGAAATGAGTAGGAGTTGGCCGTGGTCCTGTTTGTGTTTCCTTTATTTGAAAATCGCTGTCAAGAGTTTCAGTGTGATTCCATTGTCTGGTGTTGGGTAATTCTGTGTTTCTACTTGAGGCTGTCTTGAGCTAAAGATTTCTTTGGATTAAGTGTCGCGTTTATTTAGATAATGGTGTGGAGAAAAAGAGGACTTTTAAACATCTTCTGGGCCTACTTAGATCTGTTTTGTCTGCTGTTATTTCTGTGGAATAAATTGGTGTCGGTGTGACTGAGCAGGTAAGTGCTTCACCGCAGGTCAGCTTGAGGGCTGCCCAGCTCTTCGTGGGGGCCCGGCTGAGCAAGTGTCTGCTGACTCAGGTTGGTGAGTACACAGAAATGGTCCACCCTCTGCCTGCCAGGGTGCTCAGTGTGCTGGGAGGGCCTGGATATGACACATGGTAGCACAGGTCACAATGAGAGGTGCCTTAAAGTCAAGCTGAGGAAGATGAGGAAGCATAGTGAGCTCTAAGTGGAGGTTGTCTGGTGTAAATATTGGTGATAATGACACCAACACTCAGATTATCACAAAGTCCAGACCCTCTGTAAGCACTTAACGTCTGCCACCTCTGAGAATTCTTAAAGTGGGCCCAGAGAGCCGAGGCACAGAGCGCTGAAGACATTCCCAAGGGCCTAGAGCGTTACCGGCAGATCCAGTGTTTGAACTCTGCAGTCTAACTCCCAGAGTTCGTGAAGAAAGACTTTCAAGATCATGGTGAGGAGCTGAAGTGTTCTGAGCAGATTAAGAGAGTTTGCGTGTGTTTAGGGGAAGGCAACAATCTGATTAGGTCAGATTAGGATATGTATGCAAGGCATGAGGCCCTTACAATACTTCCCTTAAACTGCCTTGAGGATCTCCCCCAGGGTGGTGGCAGCTTGAGATCGCCCTAGTAGGGATTCAGAACAGCTGTTAAACAGAATTTCAGATTCTCTGTGATGGATCCTGACCCAGACTCGTAGCGTTTAAGGAGTTAAGGGACTGAGTGTAGTTGGGGTTGGTAGGATGGGGGACTGCCTGTCAGGCAGGCCATGTCAGGGGGGGCACCGCAGGGGGGATTAATTTCTAGAATCGAGGTGCGCCATAATCTCCACGTCTGGTGCAGGTGGGTGTCCCCTGAGTCCAGACTCCTCCGGTGACAGTCCTGTCAGTCTGTCTGAAGCTATAGAAAATGCCTTGCTGTTTAGTTTATAACTAGCTTTTATGGGATGCTCACTTTTGATCAGTCCCCATAGTTTGTGCTGCTGCAGGGTGAAAAAGAGAAAGACTCGAGGATACATACATTCTCCTTTAGCTTACATTCTAGTGGGAAAAAACCTAACTTTACTATGGCTGTAGAAAATATACAAGACAACACATGGAGAAGATGAGAGTTATTGAAAATTAAATCTCGCAAAGCTGCAAGTGCCAGTTTTTGTTTTTAGTTGATCTAAACAGAAGTTTTCTAAAGCAGGTGAGTTTCCTTTGCATCTTGAAAAGGGGATGGATGTCTTTAAATGGGGCGGGGGGGTGCAGATGCCTTGCTGTCACCCGAACCAGCTGGATCTGAGAAGGGCAAGACGTTAGAAGGGATATGCGTCACAGTTGAAGAGATCTAGGACAGTAGAGGAAGTGTCCTTGTCATTTTCATGCATAGGACAAATTTGTAACCCTTTTTTACTGCTGGATGAAATGCGAATGCTTCGTATTGTTTTTGAGGAGGCATTTCCTTTTCTGCATTCATTTTCTTGATGGATAAAGTAGTATCTATAAGCAGCCATTCCAAAGTGCGCTGTCCTGGACCAACTTATTTTGCTTCAACCAGATGTATTTTCCTGGCGGCTGTTGGCCTTTGGTTTGTGAGCCAGGGTTGTTGGAGCAGTTCCCCAAGTAGAAAAGACTCTTGGACTCCTCTCAGTTTGCACAGGACCATGAGGGCCCTCACCTTAAGGTGTCAAGATGATCTTCATGGGTCATTGCTGCAACCTCTGGGATGCTGGGGCCAGGAGCACTAGCCTTGTAAGACACTCCTCTTCCTAGGTGCACGCTCGGCCCGGGAGAGTGCTGAGGAAAGCTTTCCCCACACCTCAGTCCCTCTGTTAAGGCGACCAGGAGCAGGACTCTGAGGCCAGACTTCCTCGCTAAGCGTAAAGCCTGTTCAGACCAGGGTCCGTGTGCTGCCTGTGGCAAGACCGACCCCGTGGGTTCGCTGAGACCCTGTGTGCTCGCAGGGACTAGATGGTGCATGCAAAGGATCTCAGTGACTCCCCAGTGCTTTGCTCAAGGCAAAACACATAGTGAAAGGAAATCTGAGACTGTTGCAGACTTGTGTCCTCCTAAAATTCCTGTTTAAGCCCTATCCCCTAATGTGACTGCATTCAGAAATATAGCCTGTAGGAGGTAATTAAGGTAAAATGAGGTCATAAAGGTGGGGCATGATCCAAAGGATTAGTGTCCTTGTAACAGGAGACACCAGAGAGCGCTCTGTCTTGTGAGCACAGAGTGAGAGGGCGGCCACCACCCCCAGGCCAGGAAGGAGGCTCTCACCTGAAACCAGATTGGACTTCCAGCCTCCAGAACTATGAGAAAAGGAATTTCTGTTGTTTAAGCCACTCAGTCTGTAGTACTTTTTATACCCGTCTGAGCTGACTAAGCTTAGGTTTCCATACTGCCCAAGCTAATTCATAGAATCCTCACTGCAGCTATTTTAATCAGCTAGAGTTGCCTTAGTAAGTTCTGAATTGTCTGTATAAAGGGATTTGTTTTTGGTTTTTTTTTAGCATAATCAATAAAACATATATTTTTTTATGTGGGATTTATTAGGGTGACATTGGTTAATAAAACTATAGGCTTAAGGTGTACAATTCTATAATACATCATCTGTGTATTGTGTGTTCACCACCCCAAGTCAGGTCTCCTTCCATCACCATTTATCCCCCCTACCTTTACTTTTTCCTACCACTCCCACCCTCCTTTTTGCCTCTCTTCTGTTCAGGTTTTGTTGATTTCTCTTCTTCTTCTTTTTTTTTTTTTTAATTATTTTATTGTTGTTCAATTACAGTTGTCTGCATTTACCACCCCCCCACCCCCAACCCCAGGCAAACCTACCTCCCTCCTTTGCTTCTACCCTCCCCCTTGGTTTTGTCCATGTGTCCTTTATAGCAGTTCCTGAATACCCTTGTCCCCATTATCCCCTTCCCCCTCTGGTTACTGTCAGATTGTTCTAAATTTCAATGTCTCTGGTTATATTTTGTTTTGCTGGTTATATTTTGCTTGCTTACCTTACAAGCGTCTTGGCTGTGACTGACCTGAAGAACACTCTTCCTTATGTTGGCTGGTTTTGCTTTTCTTATCCCAGTGAGATCCATGTTCCCCAGTAGCTGATCTGGCCTCGGTGCCTTCTCTCATGAGTCCTTATATAAATCCCTTTAACATTTCATATAGTAATGGCTGTGTGATGATGTACTCCTTGAACTTGACCTTATCTGAGAAGCACTTTATCTGCCCTTCCATTCTAAATGAAAGTTTTGCTGGATAGAGTATTCTTGGTTGTAGGTCCTTGCTTTTCATGATTTGAAATACTTCTCTCCAGCTCCTTCTTGCTTGGAAGGTCTCCTTTGAGAAATCTGCTGACAGTCTTATGGGAATTCCTTTGTAGGTAACTGTCCCCTTTTCTCTTGCTGCTTGTAAGATTCTCTCCTTATTCTTAATCTTGGGTAATGTCATTATGATGTGCCTTGGTGTGTTCCTCTTTGGGTCCTGCTTCTTTGGGGTTCTCTGAGCTTCTTGGACTTCTTGGAAGTCTATTTCCTTTGCCGGATTTGGGAAATTCTTCTTCATTATCTGTTCAAATATACGTTCGATTTCTTGGTGTTCCTCTTGTCCTTCTGGCAGCTCTATGATCCGGATGTTGGGTCGTTTCCAAATGTCTCTGAGGTTCCTGAGACCCTCCTCATTTTTTTGAATTCTTGTTTCTTCCTTCTGGTCCACCCTATCGGTTTGAGTCCCAGCTTCCTTCTTTTCCCTATTGGTTCCCTGTATATCTTCCCTCATTATCTTTAGCATATTCTTCATTTGTTCATTTATTTGCGTCCACCTTTCTTCCAATTTTGTGAGCATCCTGATTACTAGTGTTTTAAACAGAGCATCTGATAGGTTAGCTATGTCCTTGTCCGTTAGTTGTAATTTGTTCTGATCTTTCATTTTGGCCATTTTCATTCTTTTTATCTTGGCACACCTGTTACTTTAATGGGTTGGCGTCTTAGGCGTTGACCGGTGCCCAGCAACCCAGGTTGCTTTGTTGTGATGCTTCCTCTGGGGGTGGGGCCTGGGAGGGAGCAATGGCGCCTGCTCTGTTCACCACTACTCCCTATCACCTTCCGCTCCCCAGTTCCTTACTGCCTTTTCCACCAGTCTCGGCCCTACTGGTTCCCACTGGCCTCTCCGGTTACACCGCCAGCTGCTGGCTTCACTTGTTGCTTGGGGCCATGTTTTGGCTAGGCTCTCAAGGCATGAGTCCCTCTGGGCAAACCGCCTCTCGCTCCAGTTCTCCACCTGGCTTTGCCCTGCTTACCGGCCTGGATGTACGTCCTGTCCAACTTCCTGGGTGTCGGACTTCCCCTCAGTTCGATCCTGTTCTTTCTGGTTGTTTATTTTTTGCTATTTAACTCATTGTTTAAACTCTCTGGTTGTTAGCAGCGGCACAGTGCGTCCACCTATGCCTCCATCTTGGCGGAAGTCCTTTCTGTATAAAGGGATTTGAAAGAAGGGGTGAATGATGGATGGGGAGAATTGCATGAGTAGGAGATGATAGCTTTAAAAATATTTCCTTGCAAAATAAACCTGGGAATGCTTTGTATTTAAAATTATGTCTTTCTGACAATGGATAAATTATTTCATCTGATAAAATCAAAAGTAAGAACTATATGAAACTAAAATTTTAGTACTGTATTGAGTTTACCATACCAATCTTCCCTTAAAATTATCCTAAGATTAACTTGATATATTATGTCTTAAGGTAAATTTAGCAACTTAATCCCCAAAAATATAGATGTGATCATTGTACAGAATTCCCTCCTTGCCCAAAACGATGTCTGTTTTTCTTTTACTAAATTCCCAGCTTTGTTAGTTCATTCCATATTTCAGTTTTGAAGTAAGTTTGAAAAGCAGGAGTTGCTTCTTCTGTTTGCAATTTGAAAGGCGTTTTTACAACTCTGAACGAATTTCATCATTCTCACTAAGGGTACTGTTTTTGATAGGACTAAGAGGCATGTTTTATTGGCTTAGAAATTTTCACCAGTTTATGTGCATTATACCATTCAAGCTTATCTATGTATGTATGAAAGGATATTGACCTAGAACTAATCTGTATCAGTGACTTTTCAAAAAAAGTCTGATGGTAAACAGTATTATTTTGAGGCCTTTTACTTTCATGAGACATTCTATGGAAAAATAAAAACACCTCATTGCCCTGAACTGAGATTCACAGTCAAGATTCTAGAAAACTCTGAAGTGCATCTAGTAGTTGTTAGTGATTCATAAATTTTTCTTGTTTATACCTTAGTACTTTTTTCTGTGGCTCTTCCAGCAAATTTAAAGGTCTCCAAAGGATTACTTCAAGTGTAGGTCATATCATCTTTCTTGAGATGAAAATCCAAAAGAAATTTATCTGCATATATGTTGAATGAGTTGAAGGTGTGACAAAATGTTTCCCTGCCAGCTGCCTCCCTGGGGCTCCTGGTCTATGCTGGGGACATGCAGTACTGTGGGGGACAGGCCAGCACAGCCCTGTCTCTGTGGGGCTCGTGGTCTAGAGGACGAGCTGGCCGGTGAAGACTGTGTGGCTTGTACAATTATGGATTTACTATTTAATCTCTTGTACTTCAGTATATAGATGCTTTTGATCTTAGGTAATTGAATTCTTAACTATACTGGGCTCTCTTATGCTGTAGGCAGGTGTAGGTTTCTGTGGCTGTCCTAACTGATCAGCTTTAATTAGCCCTGAGTGTGGTTAAAAGACAAGCTCTGTCCTCTGCTAAAAACCGAGTGCTTCTCACCTCTAAGAGTAAAATGGAAAGGCCTTAGTGTGGTACTGTTCCCCCTTGCGCACTGTGCCGGCTACATGGGACTCTTTTCTGCTCCTCGTGCTCTCTGAGCCTTGTGAGCTCAGGACCGATATGGGATGGGTCTGTCCCTTTCCTGTAAAACCCTTACCCCAGGTGCCACCTGGTAAATGCTCACTTGAGTCAGGTCTCTGCTCAAGATAGTATCTTCTCAGGGAGGGTGACCTCGAATACAAGGCTGAAATAGTGCCCTTCCTCTTTCCTTAGCTTTATTTTGCTTGACAGCACTTATCACTACCTCATATACTATACTATTGTTTTAATTATTACTAATCTGTCTCCACTCAACAGAATATAAGTTCCATGAAAGCAGGCATTTTTTCTCTTTTGTCCTCTGCTCCCTCCTCAGCACTCAAAACAATGTCAGCACATAGTGGGTGCTCAATAAATGTTTATGAATGAATAGATGGTGTGATACCTTCCTTAACCCTTTATTTTCTCAGACACAGCCGGGTCCCTTTCAGACAGTGGTTAAAGTTATGCTAAGACCTTTGATGATGTAACAATGGAAATGAAAATGTTTATGGTATCAGAGCCAACCCTTTTCTCCTTTCATTATTTGTCCAACTCAGGGGCACTAGCTGCTGTTTTCTGTGTATTCTGGGCTACTTACATGTAGGAAATTGATACCCACGTAAGCAAAATAAAAGCCCTTGAAGGAATCAGAAAGACTTTGTTTCTGAGTTAGCATGTAATTCTGAGTGCAGAGTGCTCATGAGATCTCCATTTGAACACTAGAAATAGAAGGGGGAAAAAGCGTTGACTGGACATTTATTAGGTAAATGTTTCCTTTGAAAGTTATATACCTTATTTGTTTCTTTCTTATTCTCATGACCCTTCCTAAGGGTAATTAGCTTCATTTACAGCTAATACTATTGAATGTTATCATGAAATCAGTACATCAGTCTAATGTTTATTGAGCAACTACTCTGTGTGTGTATTGTTTTGAGGAAAGTAATGCAATCTGGAGACTGGAGAAGAAAGCTAAGGCCAGATCGCATAGCTCTGTAAGACATGTTGGAATTTGGACTTGATCTTCCACACAATGTTAAACCTTTGAAATTTTTAAGTAAGGAATGATGTGATCAGATATGCATTTTTAATAACCACTTTATTGAGGTATGATTTACAGATATATAATTTACAAATTTGAAGTGTACAGTTCAATTGCTTTTAGTATATTGACAGATGCTGTTCACCAATAGTGCATCTGGCAACATAGTCCATTTTAGAACATTTTCATCACCTACCCACCCCTGAGAAAGCCCTGCACTCATTAGTTCACTCCCCATACCCCCCATCTCTAATCTACTTTCTGTCCCTGTGGATTTGCCTAGTCCGGGCATCCATGTAAATGGAAATTATACAATATGTGGTCTTTTGTGATTGGCTCCTTTAAACTTGTATTTTCAAGGGTCATTCATGCTGTGGCCTCTCACGTTTTTACATCGCTGAATAATGTTCCATTTTATGGGTATACCACATGTTGTTTATTCATTCCATAGTTGGCGGAATTTGGATTGTTTTCAACTTTTGACTATTATAAATAGCACTTCTCTGAATGTTAATGTACAAGTTTTTGTAAGGGTGTATGCTTTCAGTAGTTTTGAGAGTGGAATTGCTGGGTCATAGGGTTACTCTGTTTAACCTTTTGAGGCATTGCCAGACTCTTTTCTAAAGCGGTGACATTATTTACATTCCCACTAACAGTGTATGAGAGTTCTAATATCACCATAAAACTTGTTATTATCTCTGTTTTTTGTTATAGGCATCCAAGTAGGCATGAAGTGGTTCCGATTTGTACTTCCCTGATGACTAATGATGTTGAAGATCTTTTCATGTGTATCATTATATATCTTTCTTCAAAAGTTTTTACTCGAATTCTTTGCTAATTTTTTAGTTGAATTGTCTTTTTATTATAGAGTTGTAAGAGTTCTTTATATTCTCTGGATATAAGTTACCCTATCAGATACATGATTTGAAAGTATTTTCTTCCATTCTGTAGGTTGTCTTTTCACTTTCTTGATGGCATTGTTTGAAGCACAAACACTTCTAAATTTAATGAAGCGCTATTTGTCCACTTTTTTTTTCTTATTTATGCTTTCGGTGTCATGTCTAAGAAGCCACTGTCTGATCCAAGATCATGAAGATTTAGTCCTATCTTCCCTTCTAAGAGTTTTATAGTTTAGCTGTTACACTGAAGTCTTCGATCTGTTTTGAGTTAGTTTTTGTGTACAGTGTGAGGTAAGGGTCCAGCTTCATTCTTTTGCACGTGGCTGTCCAGTTGTCTCAGCACCATTTGCTGAGAGGCTGTTTATTCCCCATTAAATGGTCTTGGCCAGATTTATTTTTTAAAAGATCACCATGCCTGGTGGTATGGAGAATGGTTTAAAAGAGAGAAGGTCAATTTGACAAATATTTGTTTAGCTCTTATCTTGTGCTAAACATTATACTAGGCACTGGCATAATATGGTCAGACATAGCTCGGGCCTCATGCAGGTACTGTGGATAAGGATGCAAATCCAACAGGATTAAGAAAAAGAAAAAACAAGGTGATTACAAATTGTGAGAGAGGAAACAGACTGATGTACATTGTAAATTATGTGGACGTTGAATGTGTAAAACACGAATTGTTTATTAGTTCATTTGTTTTCTCCTTTAATTTCAAGTGCGCTTCCACACTTGGGTTGAACATGCCAAGTCACACACAAGTTGGGTAGAATGGAGTTGGGTCATCTTTCTCTGGAAAGAAAGATGTCTTTAGTTATCATTGCCTCATACGTGCTTCTCTCACCTGTGAGCTTTCACTTAATGTGTGTCTCCAACTGCTGGTAGACTTTCCAGAGGCTGGCAGACTGAAAGAGACCACTTTTTTATTCATTCATCTCATTAATTCATGCATCTATAGTAGATCAGATCACAATACCTTGGATTAAAAAAGTGAAGAGAAATGAACAAATTTGAAGGCGGTCTGGACACGTAATGGAGAAGACTCTGAAATCAAATATGAAAGTGAAGAGTGAAGAAGAGGTAACTAGGAGTGGGATCAAGGATTTGGTGCTCCGGTGGTGGTGCAGCTACTGAGCCCAGAGCCAGGGCTCTGCTGGGCACTCTCAGGCGTTATTTCATGTGCTGCTCGAAAACCCTCCCAAGACAGGTAGGTGCTTGCCGCCACCACTGTCAGACAAAACCAAGGCTTAGGGAGAAAAAGTTACTTGCCCTAGGTCACAAAACTATGAAATCTGATAAATAATGCCGCCTTTTTCATACTTAAATGAACTTCTTTTATGTTGCTGAGCTCTTCTTTTCAAAAAGTACCCAATGATTGAATGAAAGAATGTATAATAGTCCTAAAGAAGTGTTTAATGAAGAACATTCCAAGGGAAAACTGACTAAAAATATAAAGCAAATTTCCTGTAATCTCACTGACATCATGTAACGTATGACTGTCTTTCGGTGGATATGCCTGGTTTTCGAGAGATAAATCCTAATCAGAACACCGGCTTTTAAATATATAAAATGATAGTGCTTAAAAGTCGAGGCTAACAAGGAAAGGGAAACAGTGTTGAATCCAAGCACCTCGGGGTTGTGGGGAGCAGACCCCAGGGGAGCTCCTGTGTGTGGTATATGCGGCCTGTTCCTAAATTACGTTGCATGTGTCCCAGCGATTTTATTTCTTCAGTGTTGGAACTGATGAGGTCATTGGTTTTTAGTTTGTGTGTTTTGCTATTTTTTAGAGCAGGATAGTGATGTTAGGAAAGGTAGTTTGAAACCACTTCTTTGTGACATGATGAAATCAGCAACCATTTCAAAACTGAGCATTTGTGTAATTCCTAGATTTGGAGCAAGTATTGACTTAGAAAATCTATTAAGGAACACTTTAATATCTCAGAGACTCAGGGTCAGAAGAAGTTAAATGACTAGATATATAAATAAATAGTTTTTCATTTACTATTTATTTTTCGACAGTTTCTTTTTACTGACCTCTTACTCTGAATCCCTTGGTCCTTCCTTACCTGTTCCTCACTTGTGTGGTTATGGGAGGCAGCTGCCATGCGAAGCTGAGAGCCTGTTTGCTGTTACTTTGCTGTCATTTTGCTGTCTTTCTGTTGTGTCTGGAGAAATATGGATTTTTTTTTTTTTGCTCAGTGAGCTACAAAGATCAATATTTACTAAAAAAATAAGGAGAATGCTAAAGAATCAGTAACAATCTAGAAAACATCCGTCAAGAACACCAATACAAAGGCTCAGCCTCCCGAGACAGAATGTGAATCAGGAAAAGAAAAACGGGGGGTTTTAGCCAAGAATAACAATGAAAGATTAAAACACCAGTAAATTGTTTTAAACTGATTTTTTTTAAGTTGGTTAGAAGTAACGTTTTAGAAACGTGCTGTTTTATTTAGTGACAAATGAGGTTTGAGAGTGTTTCTTCTGTGGTAACTGGCTTTTGGCATTGATTAGAACTGAATGGACTAGTGAATTAATGAATGAGCAAGTGAAAACAGATGAAGCTGGTGCAAATGGCAGTGGTGGGGTGGGGAGAGCCTGGGCCCCTGTTTCTGTGTGAAAACAGCTATGCCTGCATGTGGGCGCCAATGGCATTGTCTGCGTATTTCAGGGTTTCAGAAGACTT
The DNA here is from genome assembly GCA_004026765.1 of Micronycteris hirsuta. Lineage (NCBI taxonomy): Eukaryota > Metazoa > Chordata > Mammalia > Chiroptera > Phyllostomidae > Micronycteris > Micronycteris hirsuta. The sequence goes on along the minus strand of PVJI01001637.1, from coordinate 16,281 downwards.
TTGCCTTTTTCTGCCTCTTTGAATTAAAACTTGTATGCAAAGCTCATAGGTCAGTGTCTATAAATGCTTTTTACTCTGGACCTCCTCAGCTAAGCATTTAGATTCCATGACTCCAAGTCAACGCCTTAGGAAGACTTCATGATTTGGCTCCAGGCTTAAATTTAAATGTCTTCTTGTTTCATTTCTTACAAAATAAAACTTCTGCAGCATCAAAGCCCTGTGCTGGTTGGATGGCTGTTCACTCTCTTTCAGGGACTGCCTATTTTTATTAGTTGATTCACAAAGGAGGAGGATCAGATGAGCTGTTGCTTTGGGATGATGAACTTTCTCCAACCTAGGGCATGGGTTTTTCCGGGGGCTGCAGACTTCCTGGGTCTGTGTGGACAGGTAGTGAGAAGAGCTGACCTTGCAGCTCTGAAGCTGAGGTGACCATGGCCTCTTAAATTGGAAAACACCAATAGGAAGGTAGGGAGGGAGACAGAAAGCCGCATTGATCCCAGGCCAGAGTGTTCAGCGCCCTACTGAATTCCAGCTGTCGTGTGGGGATGTCGCTGATGACAGTTACTCCACGCAGATCCTCAGACTCTTCTATCCCCTCTTTCTCGCTCCTCGTCACCATTTTCCATCAGCAGTTTTATGTTCTTATTGTTTCTTTTAAGGTTAACTTTTTTATTTCATCCATTCAGCCTTCTGCAAACTAGGATATGGCCTTCAGCTGAGAACTTTATGTCCCCTCAGCACAACCTGGTGGAGGCAAGTTGAATGTCGTCCCAGGACGAGGCCTTGGGCTGGAACTGGGAGTAGAAACCCCAGCTCTGACTGACCCGAACCATGGGCATTTACTTTTTTTTTTTTAATGAAAACTTTATTGAGATACAATTCAGATGCCAAACAGTTCAGCCATTTAGGTGTGCCATTCAGTGGTTTTTAGTATATTCACAGATATGTACAACTGTCATCAGAGTCCATTTGAAAACATTTTTATTCCCTCAAAATGTACACTTGACCAGCCCCAGCTCCCACCCCTAAGCAGCCACTAATCTACTTTTTGTCTCTATGGGTTTGCCTGCTTTATGTATTTATTTTTTAATTTATTGATTTTTAGAGAGAGAAGGGTAGAGAGAGAAAGGGTGAGGAGAGAGAGAAACACTGATTTGCTGTTCCACTTATTTATGCATGCACTGGTTGATTCTTGCATGTGCCCTGGCCAGGGATCAAACCTGCAACCTTGGCATATCAGGGTGATGTGCTAACCAACTGAGCTAACCAACTAGGGGGATTGCCTGTTTTAGTCATTTCATGTAAATCGAATCGTAGAGCATGTAGTCTTTGGTGAGTGACTTTTTTCACTTAGTATAATGTTTTCAAGGTTTACCCACGTCATCATATATCATTAGCACTTCACTCCTTTGCCTGGCAGAATAGTATTCCACTGGGGTACAGCCACACCCCGTTTTGTTTATCCATTCATCAGATGATGGATGTCTGGATTGTTTCTACCTTTTGGCTGTGATGAATGATGCTGTTATCAACATCCACATCCAAGCTTTTGTGTGGACACATTTTCATTTCTTGTGGGCATATATCTAGCAGTAGAATTGCTGGATCCACAGGAACTGTGTGCTTAACTTTTTGAGGAACTATCAGACTGTTTTGTGCAGCAGCTGCATCATTTTACGTTCTCACCAGCAGTGTATTTGTCCACATCTAGGCCAATACTGGTTGTTATGTGGCATGCTATGTTATGTGACTTCACTATAGCCACCCCGGGGGTGTGATGTGGTGTTCACTGTGGGAGCCATGGGCTCTGAACCCCCTCGTGGTGCTCTTCCATTTCTGAGTGGCCACCTCAGGGAATGTTCCCCTTCTTTCTCGGCGGCAGTGGCTATTCCCTTTTGCTTCTTCGGCCTCCATTGAGGTTGCCACCTAAGAGCCTCACTAAAGCACTGTTTGGACCAAGAGCTTCCTGACCAAGTCCTCAGGGGCTCCCCGTGGTAGTGTCTGCATTCCACTGAGTAATGAAATTTCTGTTATTGGTCTCAGCTTTGTGTTCTGCTCTCCTTTCAGCTTTCAGACAGACTTTCTGACCAGTGATTACAGTATATTTTTGTAACCTGCACATGCTGTGTGCTATCATACTTCTGAACCTTTTTTCCTATAATTCTTCTTTTCCTTGAGGCCCTTTCTGCCTGTGCTGATGGAATGGACTTCTTTCTCATTCTTCCAGCATATCTTATTAACCGTATACACTTGGCACTCACTTACTGCTTTGCATTTATCTATTTTGACTTTTGTCTGTACATACCAAAAATGCATATAATGTGTAACAGCCACAATAAAACAGATACTTCTTTAACTCCCCAGCCAGGAAACCAAACCTTACCAATGCTAATTAAAAACCCCTCTGAACCTCAGATCATACCCTCTCTTTCTTCTCTCAGAGGTAACTACTCTGTTACCTCTGTTATTTTGTTTTATCCTTCACTAGCTTTCCTTCATAGTTTCTCCCTGTCTGTGACTCACATTGCTTTCCCATGCATGTATTTGAATACAGAGTAAATAGAATTGAACTACAGCATGGCTTATTTTGTCCAAGTTTGTTTGAGTTTAATCCATGTTAATTCATGTGGCTATAGTGTATTCATTCTCACTGCTACATAAAGTTCCATTGTATGAGTATTGCAACAACTTATTTTATTATTCTCCTGTCAATAGACATTTGGCTTGTTGTCAGATTTTTAGTATTACACAAAACGGGGCTGAGAAAACAGTAAATGTCTCCTTGTGCACATGTGCAAATATTTTTCTAGGGTATAATATTTGGAAGTAGAATTGCTTGGTGGTGGGCAATGTGCATTTTAAACTTCACTAAACAATGTAAAATTATATTCTTAAGTGAATTGCCAGCAGTTTATAAGTTTCCCCAGATCTACATCCTTGCCAAGACGTGTGTTTTCTAAGGTGTTTTAATTTTACCAACCTTGAAAGTGTGAAATGGCTCATCTCCTTGTTCCCGTTTTATATTTCCCCACTTACTAATTAGATGACTTTATATTTGGCAATGCTTTCTTTTGGCCTTACAGTCTTCTATTAATTTGGCTATAATGAGTTAGCATCTGCCTGGCACATCACTTTCCATCTTTTTATGTTTGGCTTTTCTGTATTACTTTTAAATAGCATCTAGCTGAATTTTGTTAGTTCTGTTTCTAACTCCGGTTTGAGGGTCTGCATAGCTGGAGAACTCTACCAATTTCCACAGAAATGGCGGTGATTGTCATTGTTTGGGGTCACTGAACAATGGGGGAAATAAGTTTGGGTGTAGCCTTTGTGCTGGTCAGCATTCCAAGATGGCGCCAGGATTCCCCACCCTCTGCTGGATGCCCCCTGCCTACTCTCCAAGACTGGGGATAAGATGCCTTTACTGTCATGGTTTGGTTTTGTTTTATGGCATAGTTGACTTTAAGAAAGGGAGATTACGTGAGCGGGCCTGACTTAAGTGAGTGAGCCCTTTAAGTCTGAGGTGAGGGAGTCAGATTTGAAATATGAGCAGGATTTGATGGGCTGTTGCTGGTTTGAAGATTCAGGGGACTACATGGAAAAGAATGTAGATGGCCTCTAGGATCTGGGAGTGACCCCCAAATGCAGCCAGTGTGGAAACGGGGACCGTTCCTACAACTGCGAGGAACAGAATTTGCCACAGCCACATGAGTTTGGAAGAGGGCCCCAGACTCCAGATGAAAACCCAGCCTGGCTGACACCTTGATTTTAGCCTTAGAAGGCCCTGAGCAAGGAACCCAGCCGTGCTGGACTTGGACGTCTGCCCTGCACAATTGTGAGCTAGCCCACGGGTGCTGTATTTTAAGCTGCTTAGTTTGCTGTGCAACGACAGAAACTAATAGTCATGCTGCATTTGAGAGAGCTTTGAGGCAGTATTCAGGCATGTCTAGAAGGTAATTGAGAGTAAATACCCAGCATTCGGGAGAACTCTCTAGCCTGGGGATAGATTTTCGATGGTTACATGACTGGGGTGAGCTGTAAAATGGGACGTGTGGATGAGGTCACTCAGAGGAAGAGTGAACAGGTAGAGAGAGGCTGACCTGAGAACCTTGGGCGGAGCTCAGATTTCCCAGTGTTGAACTGTGAATGAGGGGCTGAGGGGGGGCAAAAAGTCACAGCTCAGTTCTAAAAGCTGCGCTGTCTGCTTGATGAGTTATAACTCCCCACCAGCTGAGCACGTCTTCCGTACTAACTGCTTTCAAAAATAAAGTTATTTCTCCATTCTTAAAACCTGCATTGGCGTGTGATGGTTCCATGTTATATACAGGCTGCTGTCGAGTCCTCAGGTTATTTCCTGGGAGCAGGGAAGAGAAACACATGGCTGTTACTCATTTCCCTTTTGGTGTGAATCTTATTTAAGAACGGAAACGAGGATGAAAACCGGATCATGTCCTATGATGTCCTAGGGTGGATGGCTGCAGCTTAGGTCCGGGGGAGAATCTGTTCCTTGCCTTTTCCAGTTTCTGGCGGATGCTGAATTCCGAAGTATTTCTTTAAATAGTAAACCCTTTGCTTCTGGCCCCTTCTTCCATCAACAAAATGCATCACTTCATCTCTGCCTCTCTCATCATGTCTCCTTCTCCTCTTCTGTAGTAAAATCGTGCTCTGAGGACCTTTGCGATGCCATTAGCCCCAGCTAATCTCTCCACCTCAGGATCCTTCACTTAATGGTATCTGCAGAGTTCCTTTTTTTGCCCTACCAGGTCATATTTACAGGTTCCAGGGACTAGGATGTGGATGTATTCGGGAAACTGTTATTCTGCCGACCCTGGTTGGTGTGAGAGGACACAGGAATTATTTTATTTGTTCCAAGGAGTCCTTTTCACAAGAAGGCTGGAATGCCAAGGGTCTGGAGGAAATTCCCAGCCACAAGGCAGGAATGCCGGGCGGCTCTCTGGGGATCAGTGGGTAAGGACGGCCCTCAGGACAAGGGGTGGACCCATGGATGCGTGCACTTGAAGCCCTTTTCTCTTTGTCTTGATTTTCAGGGTAGTACCTGGTCTCTTTAACATCTTGTTCCCATCCTTCTCCAGCCGGGGGGGGAGGGGGTGGTGTGTGTGTGTGTGTGTGTGTGTGTGTGATGTAGAAGCCAGGGGAGCATAGCTACAGAGAAAACCTGGCGCACAGTGGGGTGTTTTCCCTCAGATGGCAGAGAGAAGCATTTATATGTAAGTTAACCTAGCTATAGTTAGAGAATGGGAAAGTCACCTGAGTTTTCAAGATAAACAATGAAACTTGAAAAACAGTTGGGTGTAACCCTTATTTGACAAATGCTGATAGTCTGAAAAACATTGCTTACCATATTGGAACTTTACAGGAAGAAGTTTAGAGCATTTTTTGGTTCTGTTTGGTTTCACAAAAAGAGTCCCCCCACAGTGCTGTGGACAGTCAGGGAAGTGACTTTGTTGCTGTTGTAATCTGTATTCTTTCGTCAAGGCCACAGGGGCCGCCCCACGGAAGCTCTGTGCTTGTGAAGCTGGAAAGCAAACGCTGTTGCGCACAGCGTGCAAGCCTGTGTCCTCAGTGACTGGAAATGCTCCCGGCTGCAGTCAGCCGTTATCCAGAATAAACGCCCCAGAGGGAATTTCTCAGACTTACACAGGGGAAGCAGTAATAAAACACAAACTATAAAGTATCCTCCAGCAACAAAAACACATGGGATGTTTTTCTATATAATATTTCACATTAAGTGTAATTGTAGATTAACTTTTATAGAAAAAATATTTATTCAAGCCAGATATGCTTAAATCCTTTCATTTCCTCAAGTATGACAAAGCAGTGGGAATATGCTCCCCTTTGTAATTTCCTACCCATTTGCCCCAGTTCTGGGCAGAACATTAATTCTACACAGTCTGCATGCGTGTCAGAGACCACCGCAGATGGAGACCTTATATTGCCCAGACCCTGAATCTGGAGTTGAGGCCTCTGCATTCCGGTCCCAGCGTCCCAGCCCACCCGTCGTGCCTGGCACTGCCGGGCTCGCCAGGCGTGGCTCCCTGCACCTTGTAGTTCTCCAGGGCGTGGTGAGGGCAAGGTCACCTGCCAGGTCCTTTCCTGCGCTCAGCTTGCATGTGGCTCCTCTGTGAAAGACCAGATGCTGTGTCGATTTAGTTAGAACTGACACCTGTTTTTATAAAAAAGGTCTTTGGCCAATGTCAAAATTTGGAATAATATTTATTGTCTCTTTAATAATGTATTTACTTTTCATTTATTATTAATAACTAAAGGCTATTACTAATTCAATATTATTGTTTAGAATTTAACAGTATCTAAATTTCTGGTGTGAACGAACTGAGAAGCTATAGCAGTGTACGGAACAGATTTTGAAGGGAGATGCTCCCTGGCTTTGAACCTTGCCTCCAGCACTTACTAGCTGTGTGGGCCTGACAGAAGAGTTGGCTGGGACCCTGCATTTTCTCCTGTATGAAGCGGGGGCGTCTACTTCATGGACATGTTCTTTCAAATGAAAGGTACATAGTACAATACCTGGCTAATAATATTACCTGTTTCATAATGGAGGTAAAAGCATTAGCAATGTCTCATCCACTATTCTGTCTACACTGAGCCTCGCATCTTGTGTTGAAGTCATCAATACTTAAAGGTCATATTACTTTTCAGGATAACTTAGGACATTTGATCCACGACGTGGACAGACAAAATGTCTCTCTCTGCCTTAGAGAGAAAATGGGACATTTTACACGGCCAGGATGGCATCACACTCTTTCTAGCAGACATTCGAGACGATGGCCTGAAAACTGTGAGGGCGAAGTATCGGAGCCTCTGAGAAGGGGACTGCTGTGTCCCGGCTCACACGGCCGTGCTGTGAACATACCACTCCTGGTGTGTCTTCTGTCTCACACTCTTTCCACAGCTGTGGGCTCTTGAGTAGACATCCTCACTGGACACACTTTCAGTGAGTGTTGGGGAAATTTGTGATTAGCACATCCATGTGAGTATGGAAGCGTGAGCCTGAAACCGTTATGGAGTTCGATCCCATTGTGTTCTCCTTGGAGAGTGACAACTGTTAACTTGAACTCTGAAAACTGGTTTTCAGGGTGCAAATGGAGCTTCATTTCAGGCCTACCATCTGACGCTCCTTCTGTTGCATTAAAATACCCTCAGTGCTAACCTCAGAGAAGTTTTTTCCCTTTCTGTGGTTTCTTGCACAGGATTTCATTCGGTTTATTGAGTTACCTTACATGACTTGTGACTATGCCCTGGAATTGCTTCTGTTGGTTCCCCTGGTGCTCTTCTTCATTTCTCCTTTCTGTGTTAGGACTGTAAGCTAAGCATATTCACTTAGTGTCTTGAAAAGCAGAATCAAGGAGACCTTGCTCGGATTTCTGTTCCGCTCACTTACCCTCCCTGGCCTCTTAGCCCTCTGTCCTATGGGAATTTGGGGAGGGCAAGAAAGTAACCAAATGTATCACATGCCTGCAGTACGGCCAGACCAGGCACAATAGTTGGTGCTTTTTTATGTCGTCTCATTTAACCCTAATTAGTGCCCTTCTGGGCAGGACTTGGCATGTCTCTAACAGGAGTTCAAGCACTTTGTCCAGTGTCACAAGTAGATAGTTTATGATCAGAATTCAGGTCTAAGTTCAACTATTCCATCATTTATTTAGATTCTGTTGTAACACTTGGATCTTTCTCTCGATTTGGTAAAATTATCATCACCATCATCATCATCATTGTTATTCCATTAGCCAGACTTGAATGAAATCAGCCTTGTCCTATACTTGCTTGGCTTCTTTTGTTTGATTTCTTTTTTTATGTTTTCTTTTAGCTGACTTTCTTAAACTGAAAAAGCTAGAAATGGTGCTAAGATATAAGATTTACAATAGACTTATGTACTCATCCAGTTTAGCCCTTCATAAATTGCAGTTAAGGGGAAATTGTTCAAGAGGCTAATTGCAGTGTGAAAGAAAGCATTTCTGTGCACAAATAAGTGCATTTGTTAGATTTGGTTGTTTCCCGTCCCCCAACTACTTAATATGCTACTGTGCATTGTGACAGAAATGAATGTAGTATATGGCACTTCCCAAAGTTAAGTTTGCTCATGTGTAACTTAATTTATTAGAAAGCAAAAATCAGATTAAGACAGATTTGTCTTCAGCTCCATCAGATTGATTATAATTTTTAATAATTTATTTTTACATTTACATAATTGTTTTATTTTTGTAATATATTTAATAATTTATTTTTTATTATATTTTTTCCCATTACCATTTATCTTCCTTATACCCGCTCTACCACTCTACCCCTACCCCATGATTTCAGTTTTGAAGAACAAAAGAAAATAGTGGTTCGGAAGCTTCAATTATGTGTCAGGACTACCTGCTATTATACTGCTTCTCCTGCTTTTGCTGCTGGTGTCTAAAATGCAATAAATGTACGAAAGAGGACTCCTGCGGAAGCTCCTGCCTCTCTTAGAGTTTATAGACTCAAGTGGTCTAAAATCCGTCATGCAAGTGGTACACAGTGTGATCCTTTTTATGGGTTGGGCTTCTTGATTTTCTTCTATATTCTTACTTTACAGTGTCTCGTGTTTAATAGACCTAACGTGAATGCCATAAAGACAAGTCCGAATGCAGAATCTCTGCCCAATTTATTTATTCAGATGGTATTCGAGGAGTTCATGGATTTCTATTGTTTTGTCAAAAGGAGGGAATAGAGATAAGTATTAAAGCCACAGTCACTAAAGTATTGACCAACTGAATTCCTGTGTCTGTGGTTTCTCCCATCTTCTTCCCCCAAATTTTTGTCCGCAGAATGCTTTTTATTTGGAGGAAACCCTACACGTCTTGCACTTTCATTTTTCTGGGGAAAGTTACCGAGTCCCCATGAGCTACTATAAGATAGAAAATAGAAAGTAGAATATAATGTTGTCTTCAGTTTAACAAAAAAGTACAGGGATGTATGGCAAATTTAACACACACATAAGAGAAGTGGGTTGTATTCAATGACTAATGAAAGGTATCATCACTTAGACCTAGGAAAGTAAGCTGGTAACAGTGCACAGCACCCAGCTTGTTCTTTTCACTCAAAGGAGATTAGAGGACACCACAAAACCTGCAGAAAGTTCCATCTGGAACTTGAATCAGGGGGGTCCAACCCACAGCCCAGGAGCCACAAGTAGCCCAGGATGGCTATGAATGTGGCCCAACACAAAATCGTAGATTTACTTAAAACATTATGAGATTTTTTTGTGATTCCGTGTCACACAATGTATTTAATGTGTGGCCCAAGACAACTCTTCTTCTTCCAGTGTGGTCCGGGGACGCCAAAAGGTTGGACACTCCTGAATGATATTGGAGCTTGTGAAAAGCATAGACTCTGAAAATGTAAGTGGCTGGTTTGAATGTGATAATAGAAAAACTGGAAAACTGGCCAGTTTTCCTAGGTGGGCATTGTATTCTCTCTCAGAACTCTGATGTGCTTGGAGAGTCCCCCAGCCCTGGACTCCGGCGTCCCTGCATTATAGCGTTCCGCTCCCAGCCTCTTTCGCTTCCCTCCTGTGCTTGTGTGCATCAAACACACTGCTCTCTCTATCCCATGTCAAGATGAAACCAAACTTCTCTCAACCGAGCACAGAGAGCTGGGCTTTTCCAAGAGGAAGGAAGGAAGTGCCCTCACTTATATCATTGGGTTTATAAAAAAGAGGCAACTTCCTCCCCACCCAAAAAGGTGTTTGGAAGTTGGAAGTACTGATGGTCCCTTGCAGGCTGTTATTCTCAACATCTCTTCAGAGAGGTGCAGCATTGCATGATGGGAGAGCAGAACTCAGTTCTGTACCAGAACTCAGAAGCATCGGTTGGGGTAGCATCGTGGTTCTGTCACTGATCAGCAACAGTCCCTTGGGCATCCTCCGCACTCTTCAGGTCACCACGTCCTGTTTATGAATTAAGAGGGAGAGGCCGCGTGATCTCCAAGGCATTGCTTGTTATTGTTTTAACATTCTACACATATTTAAATTTTAGTACCTAAAATAACTAAATAAAATGTCTCCTGAATTTATTTTTAATATGTAGTTCATAGCCAAGAATATTTACTGATGTAAAGGAATTATTTAAAGAGGTACTTTTAAAAAATTTTCTATGGGATTATATTGTACTTGAAATGTTATATTTTCCTTGTGTCCTTTTAATGGATTTAAGCCTATGAGCTGAGCTGGTCTAACAAACTGAATGACAACAGAATAGATACTGTGTCATGAATCAGTCAGTCAGGCCTCAAAGTCATGAAAGTTATGAAAAAAAATTCCCATAATTTAGTCCAGTAAAAGAACTAGCCTGTGGTTGAAAACAGTATATATTGTACCCTGTATTATGGCTGATTTGTCCCACAGGTATGAATAAATCTGGAAAGCATAAACATTTGGAAGTTATTGAAAATTTATTGAAAATATACTACAAAATTCCCACCCTTCCCTTATCCCCATCCAAAATATAGAACTATTAGAGTTGGCTGAGGTTTTCCTTATATCTCAGTGGTGTGATTTCCCCACATGTGAGAAAGTTGGGTAGGATCTAAGAATAACAAGCTGTTAAAGAGCAACTTTACATGGCTTTGTGACAAAATAGAGACAGTGGGGGACATGTGCCACAGAAGTCCTCAATGCCTAATAAGGAAATAACTGACAGCAGGTGTTTTGATTAACAGAGAAGTTAGTTTATAATGTAATAAAGAATAGTACCAAGGATTATATTGCCCCCCCCAAAACAAGACAGACATTTTTAGGGGGTGAGGGGAGCAATTTCTCCCTCCCCTATCTATAAAAGTAATAGATATTTATCATAGAATGTGAAAAAAATGAAGGAAATAGAAATCACTAATGGCGTCACCATTCTAAGACAGCTACTGTTATTGCCTTGTAACACTTTCGTTTGCATGTATCTGTAAGAGCATGCCTGCTTGTGTTTCATTTTTGTGGTGTACTCTACATTTTCCACAAGATCAAATAGGTCATACATGGTGAGAGGAGATTGGAAGCCTAGGTCCACAGGACTCCAAAGTTATATTCTTCCCACCAGGAACCTTAGCCCTTTAATTCATGCTAATTCAGCAGTCACTCATTCCATTCTTCGTACCTTGCCAACCCTCTCATGTACTGGATTTTAATAGTTTTCCCCAAAATATGGTTATACAGTAGTTGCAAATATTGAATCACTTAATCACTAGTGTATGGGCCCACTTAAAAAAATCAGTCATGATCCAAGTGGTAGCTTGAGAATTTATCAGTCCCATCTCCCTTCTTCAAATAGAACTGCCCAGATCTCCTCAAACTACTAAAGAGCTCCTGAAAATAAAATTGTAAATCAAAAATAGTGTTTAACACGCTTTGATGTCAGAGAATTATTTCTTCTACCTGATTTCAGTACCTTATGGCACAGCTTAACCCCATTTCCTTTTGATTTCTCTTTATTGGAGATGGGGAGCAGCTGGTCACCTCTTCTGTAACATTAGCTTTTCCCAACACACAAACAAGATCAAGTTACCCTTTAACTTTCTATTCATGTTAAAATTCTTCTTTTACTCCTTCTCTTTTACCATGAAAAACTTGCTAGGAGTACCACAAAGTGACCAGCCTGTGATATGCTTTCAATAAATAAGTTTGATTAGATAAGCCTGGATGATGGTCGTGAATTGCTGTGTCCATAAAGCATCACCATTTTTCCTGATTACCTTCCCATCCCTATCCCATTCCTGTCCTCCTGGTCAGCACTACTTGGAAAGGTCAGTGTCCAGCTGGGGATAGGAACTAGGCCCATTACTAAGACAACACTTGGAAAGGACTTCATGAAATTCTCAGCTAAGGGCTTTTGCCATCTCCAGTTTATGTCGGGAGGCAAGGAAGTGGGTAGAAAACATTAGCATAGATTCATCTCTCTTCAACTGATATTTTGTGTAGTACTTTGCAGTTTACAAAGCATTTAGTGTCTTAGCAAGCATTTATTGAGTGCCTACTGTGTGCTAGCCAGTGGGTAAGGTGGTGGAGCTTCAAGTTTGCTTAAAGTAGCTCTAACCCTCAGGGATCTTACAGCCCAGTAGAGGGGACAGAATGTAACAAATAATCAGGACTCATTGTATTGAGCTTCCTAACGGAGGTAGTAAGGTCAAGGTGCAATGGTGACAGGAAAGAATAAGTGATTAGTTCTATCTGATGTTCAAGGGGCACTCAAGCAAAAGTGATTGGCTTAGGTTCTAGCACAACATCTAGAGCATAATTTCATTTATTTAGTTGTGTGGTTCCATTCCCCCTATTAGATGGTGTGTACTGCATCTTCCCTCTTGGAAATCCTAGCACAGGTTGCTGGCTGCTGAGAGTGCTGGATGTGAAGGGAGAGACAATTATAGAATAGCTGAAGAGTTAGGGGCTACGTCTTAGAGGACACTGAGTGAGAAACAGAATTTGAGGTGTTTATGTTAGAAAAATAGCTGACAGCAAGGTAAGGGCGAATGAGTGGAAGGTGAGTCAGGAGAGAAAGGCAAGCACGAGGCTTTTGCAGCATCCCAAGGGAGGATGGGCGGTGCCATGGAAAACGCTGCAGGGGCACCAGGGTCGGGGCCAGGGGAGAGATTTAGAGAGCAGGAGGGAAGATTGACCTCCCTTGGTCCCTGAATGTGGTGAAAGAAGGTTCCTTCGGGGCTGAACCCCACATGTGGATCCTGTTTCCGTTCTGAGTATGGCATGAGGGTGAGATGATAATGGAGGGAAGTGGTCGCTCACAGACATTCAAAGATCAGAGACAAATACAAGTGTGACTTGGGACAAAATCTTCGTCAAGGGTTGCCAAACATTTTCTGTAAAGGGTCAGATAGTAAATGTCCTAGGCTTTGAGGTCTCTTTGCAACTCAGCTCTACCCGTGTTGCACAGAAGCAGCCATGGATAATATGTGAGCCAATAATGGGGGCTCTGTTCCAAACCGACTTCATTTATAAGAACAACAGTGGTCTGTATTTGACCAAGGGCTGTAGTTTTGTGATGCCTGGTCTACATATTGATTATCATGAGATTGCTGTTGATCATGTGAGTGGATGAGAGTATATACTGTGTGGATATGTCTGACGGGGCTCTGCGGAATACCAACCAGCAAATACTGGGTTGGCCAAAACGCTCGTTTGTTTTTCTTTCTTTCTTTTTTGTAAGATGGCTCTAGTAGTGCTTAGTTGTCTTTAATTTCATTCAAAATAATTTTGTTAGATTGCATTGTGACAGCTGTCATATCACCGTGCATTTAAAAAAAAATCAAAACTGGTGAATTTTTGTGTAGCCATTTTAATATTGAAGATGGAATAAAATACACAACATTTTTGGCATATTATGCTTTATTATTTCAAGATAGGTAAAAATGCAACTGAAACGCAAAAAAAGATTTGTGCAGTGTATGGAGAAGGTGCTGTGACTGATCGAATGTGTCAAAAGTGGTTTGCAAAGTTTCGTGCTGGAGATTTCTCACTGGATGATACTCCACAGTCAGGTAGACCAGGCGAAGTTGATAGCAAGCAAATCAAGACATTAATTGAGAACAGTCAATGTTCTACCATGTGGGAGATAGCCGACATACTCAAAATATCCAAATCAATAGTGATTGGTGAAGATGAGAAATGTGTCTATTATTTTACAGAAAAAACAAAATGAACTTTTTGGCCAACCAAGTAAAAATGAGAAAATAATCAAGACAAAGTGGGGAGAGGTTTTCAGTGTTTGGCGGGGGGGTGTTGAAGTCCGCTGTTGCATAGATAACTTCAGTGCTGAGTTGGAGACTCCATGAGGCCAGAGGGAAGTTGTTGTGGCCTGATGGGGCAGAAGGTGAGCAAGTGAGGGCAGGGATTTTCACCCCAAGTTTAATATGAAGAAAGACTCTTACAAAGGTCAGTAAATTACTCAAGCCTGAGCCAAAACTCAAACTTGGGTATTTGCATCTCAGGTTTGTATGTAGATTTTTTTTTTTTAACTGTACCCACTTGGGCCCTAGATAATTTTCGTGGTTATTATGTAAAATCTCAAGTTAAGAGGCTCCTTTCTGGTTTGATCAAGAAGAATTCGTTACTTATTGGTCTAGTGGTATGCAGGTAAAAGCCTCCTTTCTAAAGGTAATGCACAACAGACTCATTCCTGTTTTTATAAATGATCACATCCATGGACAGAGCAGAAGATGCTTTTTATAAATATAATACCGCTTGTTGAGTCTGAAGACTGTCTCCTACCGTGGGCAAGGAGCATTTAGGTATGCCAGCTCATGTCATCTTTATAGCAATCTAATGACTTCAGAAGTGTTATTTCCGTGTATCCATGAGAAAAGCCTAGTAGGATCTAATACGCCCTTCCCCTCTTCCGAGGGGTGGTGGACTGGGGTTTGAACACGCTACTCCCACAGACCTGTCACCAGCAGAGTGGCGCTGACCGCAGATTCTGGACACAGCTGTGACAGTCCTTCTTGCCTTGTTTGATCCTCTTGTCTCTGCCTCCTTCTCCCCTACTTTCCTTCGTAGTTGCTCTGGTTTAATCTCTAAGAAGGTTCAAGGGCTATGGAATTTTGTTATATCCTGTATTCTCATTCTGAGGTCTACCACCCTGGCTGGGCATGTGAACTTAGCCAGTAGTAAATGATAAAAATGTGTGCTTACTGGAGGGCAGGGGAGGGAAAGCAGGGAAGGCAAGAGTAGGAAGTAGAAAGGGATTTGTGGTAAAGGGTGGGAAGGGGGCCGGGCCTGGAGGGCCCCTCCAATGTGTCTGTGGACCTTAAACACATCTGTTTTCAGCTGGCTTGCTTCTGCTAACAGTTTCTCAATTTACGTATGTAAGAACTACAGGCAAAATGACTGGAATCAAGGCGCATGCCACTTGGATTCCTGCCAGCTTTTATTTCAAGCTGACAACTTTTTGGACGTAATACAAGATTTGTAGTTGTTTGTTTCTTCTAATGAGGTGGCAAGATACTGCTGCAACTGTCACAGGATATCTGAACATTTGTGTTCTTTTAAAAAAAGGAACACAAAAACACCAAACCTTCAAGGTTTAAAAATAGTGTCAATTATTGAGCTGGTAATTGGACTCATCTCGAGTCAATTTGCCTTGTTGGTGAATGCAGAAGGGAGGCGTGATGGAAAGAGAGATTGGTGTGTGCAACTGTGAGTACAAGCTCTTCCTTTTTTTTTTTTGAGCTCCAGGAGCAGGAGAATTGTGTCATGCTTTTCAGGAGGAAGGAAGCTGTCTGGTGTTTCTCTCAGATGTCTGCATGCTCCCATCCTGGTCGGAAAGAACGCTGTAGGGCCAGAGCTCTGTGGCACTTACTAACACAGGTCCCAAGGCATCTTGGCGATGCCATTTGGGAGCAGCTGCTGCTTGGGCATCAGGGGCATTCTGTGTATCCCACCCAACCCGTTCTTTATCCTCAATGCAATGCGTTGACCTTATACTCTTGTTTGCAGGAGAAGTTCTTCTCTCCCTCAGTCACGCTATTGCAACAGAAACAGAACAGGAGCAGAAAGGTTTAAAGGCTGAAACCTGTGGACTTCAACTTGCTTACTCTATAACTAGGTAAACTGAGAGGCAAGTGTAACCTTGATGTAGTGTGATGGAGGTATTATTTTTCTTTCTATTTTTTTTTCACATTATTTTTTTGACCCTGTTCCACTGCAAAATAAGTTCAACTTGGCTTGGAGAGGAGCCACACAGATGGAAAATAGTGGAAAGACAGTAAATAAAATGTAACAAATGTTAGGCTTACCCCTTGTAGCTTGATGTTATGGGGATTTGTATGATGGATCCCATTTTATTTAAGGAGGAATAAACTTCATATTAATGAACTTGACAGATGATCCTGAATCAGGAGATTTCAAAATCTGAAAGAACAGAAATATTATAATTATACCTTAAGGAGATTAAAAATATAGGCAGGAAATAACAAAATGAGATACAGCTTGGAAAATGTACACTAATACAACTGGGGGAAAATAATGTAAAATGCAGGCAGGATCCAAGTGAACAGAAGAAACATGTACTAAAATGCCAAAGAAGAGCAGTGTTTGGAAGTATCCATTCGACCCTGCAACACACTTCGGTGGAGTGACCTTGAGGGGCCACCTGTATTGCTCATCTTCAAGAAAGAGATGACTTATTTTGCAGAAGGGTGACCAGAAGTGTTTATTTACATTTCCATAATTTCTGTGTTTGTGAGATGAGATTGGAAAGCAGTCATTGGAAGAAATGAACATAA